>PVJH01007094.1:77917-95824 GCA_004026705.1 Nesogale talazaci | reverse complement strand
AACTCAATGCCCAATTTTTATTGGACAAAATAGCTTTTAGAGGCTAATGCATTGCACACTTCTGGGTCAGTGATATTGTACACACGTTTCACTCTTCCATGACCAATTTTCTACACAGTGCATATGCATTATGTTGCTTTGTATGATGATCAGCACACTTTTTATTGAATTTGGAACTACGTGTGGTACGTGGTTCTTTTAGATATACCCTGCTCTCGGCAATGACTAGGAGACGCCAGATAACGGATTGTTGAGGGTGTGCTCGTGGGCGTGCATGCGTGCATGTGTGCAGGCCTCTGCTCTCAGATATGCCATTTGTTTCTATTCCGTCAGGCACTGTAGATTCACAAATATTTAGTCAAGCCTTTAATTTTCCCATGAAATACTCAAGAGCTTTGTCATATGATATCATTGGTTTCTCATTAGTGCTAAGTCATAGCAAATTATCATCTTCGCGACTTCGCAGAGTGTTAAATGTTGTTTAAATTTCCCTTAGATATGAAGCCATTTATTTTTCTCCTAATCACTTGAAATAGCAGGAGTCAATCAACTGGAGTTTTCCCTCTTTTTTCATGAATACACTGGTCCACCCCTGACTCACGTGTGCATGTTTCTGCCTTGAGGTCAGTGGGAAATCTTCTCAGCCGTGTTTTCTTTTTCCCCTTCAGCCCCAATTTCTCTCAGGAACAAATGGCAGCATAGTTAAGCATTGGAGAGTTGTTGCCGAAGGTGCTAACCTAAACATCAGTGCCAGGATACGACTGGGACTTTAATAGACTAATTAATTTGTCTACTGCACCCCTGACCTGGGAATTACTTACAATGAACTATACTTATGGAAGTGGGAGTCTGGGTTCTTAAGTAGAGAAAATGCAGCATTTGTGTGATGGGTATGTGAACGTGCTAGTAAAACGAAATGGTTTCAGAACAGAGAAATTGTTTCTGAAAATAGGACTTGAATGTAAGTCATCCCATGTTTTGGAAAGAGCAGCATTTTAAATTTCTTAATTCTTACATTTTAAGATTACTTTTTAAAATATAAAAAATGATATATATTACTGAGCTCTAATGAGCATAGCCAATTTAATTGTTCAGTCATCTCAAGGAGGATGGTGCGCTCATCACCAGAATCAGCTTGGGGGTCTGGTCTTCCTTCTTGTACCCCCGATGTCGCACCCCTGTTTTCCTCCCTCCCTTTCCAGTTACACCCTCCTCCATCTGGCTACTCATAAGACTACCCAGCCCAGGTTTCCTATATCGATGAACGTTCCAAGCACCAAGTCAGCACTCAGTGACAAGCACCCTGTGAAACAGGGACAGACCTCGTGAGAAAGCAGAGCACGTTAAAACTTGGGAATGAATTCACATGCCGTCTAAAGGGAGATCACACAGCCGGTGTTGTATTCCAGCTTAAAGACAGCTGCTAAGACACTTTTGTCTGACCTAGACCGTGGTATTTTCAGTTGCCATGTATACATGAAATATGTATATTTGAAATCTGGACATTAGATAAGGACTCTATGGAGAGTAAAATTATTTCAGTCAGTGGTAAAGCACTGTTGAGCAAAGGATTAGATACCTTTGTAGCCCTTCTTACCAGACTCCCATACACAACTCTTTAGTTTGTATATCTACAAAACGGGAGTGATTGGACACTAGTTACCCATACCTTAAGGGCTGGAGATCAGGGAATAGCACTAAGGGTGGAACCGAGGGTGGAACCATACCTGGTAGACTGACAAATGCAGAAAGAACACGGGAGCAGAGTGTGTGTGTGTGTGTGTGTGTGTGTGTGTATACACACACATATATATGTACGTTGAAGTCCACTTATCTCAGTAGAGATTTCGATTCGGGTCTTTCTGGCATGGTCAATTAGCATGTTTTTACTTTAGGAGGACAGAGTTTTCTATAGCATGTTGCTTGAGTCTCTAGGGGTTTGTTGGGAATTTGACCTAAAGTACCTGGTAACGAGTGTAATACCAGGTATATTTTCCCTTTGGGGTCTCTCCAATATATGTTAGCCATTTCCCCCAGTTGTGGCCCCATTCAGACTCATCAGAAGTGCACTCAACCACTACGCGACCGGGGCTCAGCTCTAGTTGCCTTATGTTTAATAAGTCCTAGTGACCTATTTCATCTTCTGTTGGATGTGTTTTCTTTATCATATTTAGTAGTCTGTATAAATCCTGCAGTAGGGCTGTTAAATCTGTCTCATCCATCTTGCTGTTGATATTTTATAGCCTTGGTGTTTACATTTAAGTCTTTATTCAGTGTTGACTTTGTTTTTTTGAATACAGGCACATATACACCTCACTAATGTGAGGTGGCACATAGCACAAACCTCACATTAGTTGGTCAGAATACACTAATATCTGCAAAACAACCCCCAAAATTGTGTACAGTACCGTCCCCCTCCCACCCACAAAACCACTGTCATCAAGTGTTTTCCAAACCAGAGCAACCCTATTTAGGGGTTTGAGATCGTGTAATCTTGGTTTTTTTGTTTGTTTGTTTGTTTTTTGGCATCACTGCCTCTAGACTGTGTTATCTTTACATGAGTAGACAGCCTCATCTTTTCCCACAGGAGCTTCTGATGGGTTTGAACTACCTACCTCAGGTGAGCAGCCCCGTGTCTAACCCACGGTCACCAGGACTCCTTGTACAATACCAACATTCTGTATTATTCTTTCTAACGTAGTGTGTTCTCATAATAGTCTTGGGAACTCTTGAGACTCTGACTACATTCATGGTCCTGGATAGACACTTAATTGTAGTGATCCATTGTATGGGTTTTACAGCTCTGTATTTTGTGAACTAACAAAGGTACCCAATAACCTCTCTCCTGTTAAGATGGTCTTCCAACAGGATGTTTGCGTTTTTGTGGTTTGTGGGTATCCCATCAAGTGTGTGTTGAGCACATATCCAGGCACTATGCCGCTGTGAATAGCTCCCTGCCGTTGAGTCAGTACGGACTCATATGGACCCTACAAGACAGGAGAGAGCTGTCCCCAGGAATTTCTGACACCCTAACTGCTTTCAGGAGGAGAAAATGCTTTTTCCCTCAGAGCCATTGATGCCTTTGAACTGCAGACTTCATCATTGGAAGCCCAACTAGTACCCACGACACCACCAGGGCTCCTCAGATTCCCACGATGCTGCACCTTGCGTTCCACTAGCAGAAGTCCCACACGAAGCAATCAAGTAATCCCCTGTTTCATACCAGGCTGATCGTTACACCCAGCATGAAAGAGGGTCAAAGGATAGATAGTGACTGGGGTGTGTCTGAGGGGCTATATTAGCCTAGCTATTTAGGGACTAGCTTTCAGTGACAAGATAACTGGAGCTGAGACCTAAATGATGAGATGGTGACCTTTGGCTAAATGCTGATTTTATTCAATTACTGGCAGGCACTTTATCTGAAGAGGTAAGGAAGATTTCCTACACTGTTCAGTGTAATCATAGCACACATAGTCGGTGCTCAGAGAAGGCTAGCAGGCCAGGGAAATGAATGAGAATTGGTCTGTAGTTATAGGAAAAATCTGCATCATCCCCCCACCCAGATGGACGGACTCAGTAGCTGCAACAATGGACTTAACGGTAAAAACAACTGTAAGGCTGGACCAGGGCCAGGTAAGATTGTGCCCTGTGGTTCATCAAGCTTGATGGCTCCTAAAAACAGCAACGTTTTCGTGGCCTTCCGGGGTGGGAGGGGTGGGTGTAGAGTGAATGACTTAGGTTTGGGTGTGTATGATTTGGTTAAAAGGCAACGGGAGCCTCACAATGAATGCTCTTCCTTTTTTTGCAGTTGTTATGTTGTAGGCTTCCAGGTGGTCCCGGTACTGCACGTAGGCACAACGGATGCCCCTTGTTTAACTCTGCAAGGCAGAGCAGAGGGTTTGCTGTCACTGGTGCATATGTCGGCCGCTTACGGATCAGGCTGCAATTCTAAGTTCACCTCAATTGACCTTGGTACCGAGTACATATTAGAAATTAAATACGTGAAATTAAGGGAGAAATCGTGAAATGAATTCGGTGTTTCAGTTTACTGGGACAATTTGCCATCTCTCTAATTGGGCCACATAAAAGTTAGTTAAGGTGTGAAAGCAATAATTTGAATTCCTGGAGGTACCAGTGAAGTCAAATGGCTTGGAGGTCAATGAGTCACCGTCGGCTTTATTTACTGCCTTCAACATTTTATTTTCTCTCATTTTCAAAAGCCTCAACAGAAGCCTAATGATGAAGGGATATGTTTACAGACACTTCCCCTTGGCGGGTGGATTATTTTATTGTTGTTGTTTTTAGGGGCTGGGAGGATGGAATTCTGTTATCTTGGAACACTTAGCTTTTGAAAGACATTCCAAGATCAGTCACCAGATAAACAGTTTCTGGTTTAGGCTCTAAAATATTCATCCTGACCTGTTTCTTCTTGTTTATACATCCCGAACTGCAGTGTTAAAGAAGTGGGGTGGGTGGGAGACCAGGAAGCTAACAATTGATTTAACTTTCCTGAAAGATTCATATTCAATGTTGACGCCACTCTATGCATCCTTTTCTTGTGTCTCTCCACACTCAAGTGTTCCTCCAAATCCTTGTCTTCAGTTAGCGCATTTTCACCCACTGCATCCCTTACCTTAGATCCTCAGAATTTCTCAGCTTGACTCAAAAATAGTGTCCGAGCAGCTGCCTGATTCTTCCACTGTTTCACGGTATCAGCAGCAGAACGGATGCTGGGTCATATCCCTCTCCATTCAGTGACCTCTAATGCTTACAGTCTGCCGGACCCTCGTCTTCGTCAAATCGCTGCTGCCCTTCTGCTCTGAGAATTTGCCATTGCCATTTCCATACCAACATTTGTAACTTCTAGGTTGCATTTGGAGTTCTTCAGCACACTCACTCACTCGTTCCATACGATTTAGTTCCTTTGCATTTGTGAAACCCTCTTTCTTGAATGTAGTTCCTATCTGTGTCTTAATGGGACGCACACTGTGCTCCCTCACCTCCCAATCATGAGTCAGCATCTTCAGCCCTGTACTGTACCTGTGACCGTGAGCCTGCCTGGGGTCAGGGATTTCTTTGTTATATTAACAGGTCCATATGCAAGTCAGGAGTGTGTTAAACCTAATCACCGCCCAGAGAGAGAGAACAAGGCCATGGGACACCAAGAGCACAAACCAGAAAAGACCATGCACCTGAAAGAGGGTCCTCCAGGGCCCAAGGTCAGCAGGGGCTTCTGGGGAGGCCAGCATTTTGTCTCAGCAAACCTGGGTGCCCTAAATTCACGCTTTCAGCCTCTAAGGCGGTGAGGAAATGGATTTCTCTGCTTTCAAGCTTCTCACTGGTAGTCTTTCAGTGATGGCAACATTATCTAGCTCTCTTGTTTACTTGGCCAAACTGTATTTACACTTCATGATTTTCTTTAAAGAAAATAAACCCTTCTCTCCGACACCAGGCCCTTCCTCTGTAGCTCTGGAATCATCTGCATTTTGATTCTCAATCAAATGTGCTGAAAAACTCAGCGTATACATGAGTGTGTACGGCATGGGGGTGGGGAAGCTATGTAGTTATATATTGTGAAATAATTATTTCTAATGACAAACGAGTGAAATTTTGTCTTGAAATATGACACAGCACAGGTCATAGTCTTCATGCTGGGTACGCTTATGTGGGTGGACCCACCTGGAGACAGATGTATAGTGAGACCTGGACTAAATTATTAAGTCTTAAATGCAAATGATCAAGTAGGAAGTGAAATGATTGACATTTAGAAAGGAAGGTCAGACTTCTTTTAGACTGGCTTCTAAGTGTTTGTAAGCAATATGTACCTGAACTCAGATGCTTTGGAGAGAACACTGAGTGACCAGATTTTAACATTGGTAAAACGGGACACCATTGACTCTCTGTGTGTGTGTGTGTGTGTGTGTGTGTGTGTGTATAGTAGAGGGGGTTTCCCGTTCTCCCACCGTTCCCCAGCTTGTTGTACATTCTTAAAACGCCACAGGACTTGGGAAAAATTGTTTAAAAGCGGGACATCTGGTCACTTTACTGTATACTCTCACAGGACAAATGAACAAGAAAATATAAAAAGAAACTTCTAAATTCATGAGGTCTTGGGAGAACGAGCCCTGGAGGGGCGGGGCGGGGAGGGGGGCTACTGTGGATTAGCCATTGGGCTGTGACTAGAAGACCAATGGTTTAAACTTCCAGCTCTTCCAAGGGAGAAAGAGGAGGCTATCAGCTCCAGGTGAGACTTACACTCTAAGCAAACTATAATGGGTGGCTATGAGTCAGAATTGACACAGTGGTTGTGAGTTTAGGTTTTGAGGGTTTAGAAGTACGATGAGAATGGGGTGTCAACACTTGAGCATGGCACACAATGGGGCAGAAAATAGTTTCTGAGGAACTCATGAAAGAGAAACCCTGTGTGAATGTGCAGATGGTCTCCAAGCTGGGCACACCCCTAAATTTTTATAGAGGGACATCGATGTGGACACTGCACAGTGATCTCGTTCATGTTTGCATCTTAGTTCAGAATTCACAGACTATAAGCCGACCCTGTCTGAGATACACTTCCAAGAAGCCCAAAGGAAATTTAGGGACCATCTCGTTCCCTTCAGGCCCAGATGGCTCTAGTTGTGTCTTCACTAGTGCAGTTTTCTTACAGGTGTTTTGCATAAGATGTTCAGGGATTTGCACTCTGCTTGGAGGAAGACAAAGGAGTAGCTGCTTCGAATCTTCCAGGATCACCTAGATTTAGAAAAGTCCCACTTGGCTCTTGGAATTCAGAATTGAGATATATGTGGAGTTGACAGCTCCTTATAACCCATGCACCACACTCTCTGCCATGGCGTGGAGGCCGGCTCCTGGCCACCCTATATGACGGATATACTGCCTTTGTGAGACTCTTTCCCAGAGTGGACAGCCTGGTCTTTCTGCCGCTTGGCACTTGGAGGTATCAAAGACTGGCCTTGCCTTCAAAGAGCAATATGTAACCCTTTACACCACCGGGTTAGGAAAAAATTACTTGGATTCAATGGCACCGTAGACAATAACTAAAACGGCATTCATCTTCCATAGATCAAATCCTCTTCAAAACACATTGTCATTAATGTCCAATGTCCAATGTACCCTATTATTTTTTATATGGGATTGTTGCAGGGGCAAGAGAGACTGGAGAGTGTGTGCTAAATTCCAGATACTCTGATTGCTTATCAGAACCCTCAATCACTGCTTTCAGCCATTTGAACAATAAAAATTGTTTCAGCACCCTGACACTCTAAGGGAGCATCACTCACTTTTGGCAAAGGGTTCCAGAAGGGATGCTGGCGCTAGATGCTTAAATTTGATAAATCCTTCAGGACCTTTCTCTATTTGCAACACAAAGAACTGTCTACACAGAATTTTTCTCCTTTGCTCTAGAATAGATGTTAGCTGCTGTGTTGAAGATGGGACCCCACACTATGAGTTAAAACCACGGTTATAATTAAAATTTTTTTAAGGATCATTTCATTGGGGACTCTTAGGGCTCTTTTAATAATCCATACATCAAATGTATCAATTATATTTGTACATATGTTGCTGTACCAAAGCTCCCAAACATTGAATACTTACTTCTTATTACCTACTTGATCTGTCATGCTCTTACCTTGCCAGGCGTACCTGTAAATCACAGAATGAAGGTGGACTTCAGTGTCTATGAGGTCACGTGTGTAGTATTTAGTTTGTTTTTGTCTTCACAGAGTACGTGAAATTCATAAGCTTTAGTAATGAAAACAACAACGGAATCAATTAGCATCGAGTTAATTCTGCCTCGTAGCACTTCTCTCTGAAGGGTTTTTGAGACCATCAATCTTTACACGGGCAGATGGCCTCCTCTTTCTCCCTTGGAGCAGCTGGCCAGCTTGACTTAGTCCTTGTTTGCCCCACGGTGCCACCAGGGCCCACTTTTGTTAATTTCATCTCAAACCCTTTCCTTCAAATCCCTTCTGGCGCACAGCGATCCTGTGCAGGGTTTCAGAGGCTGTTCACTTTCATAGAAGCAGACGCCGTTCTCCCTCGGAGAGACTGGTGACTTTGAACCGCAGAGTTTGTGTTAGCAGTTCAGTGCTTGCTTTACAAGTGTCACCAAGGCGTGAGTCAACCCAAACAGATTAACTCACTAACATTTGCTCTGTACCTTTAGCTTCTTATTTTCTCTTAAATTGTGTTTTAAGAGATTTGATAATATGTGAAAAAATGATTTGTGTTTTTTTGATTTTTAGAGATAGAGGTTTTATTTTCTGATACTCTTAGTTGAATTGTAATTTTTTCCATATGTTCCTTAGGAAAATCCCTCTCCCCCTCATTTGATACATTATAAAGCCAAAGTCATCTTAGGACACCTTTTCCACCATTGAAGGAAGCCAGTCCTCCTGAAATTACATGGAGAACTTCAGCAGTATTCAAGTTAGTCACTGTGGTCACTGCTTTAACTTGAATTGTTTATTTTGCATCAGCTACCATTACAAATTAATCTGATATTACCCTTCATTTCTTTTTTGTCTAGGAACTAGGCCAACAATACCAGTGCCTCTGGGGGTTGTTATTATTCTGATGATTTAAAAATTAAACACTTGTGAAATAACAAAACAAGAATTGTTCGGCGTCCAATCAGACACTGATCTGATTAATCATTTTTCCATCCGACTTCCTATAAATTGAGGTTTTTACAATCTTGATTATGGGGTTTTCAACATGTCATAGTCCCTGGGGCTAAAAATTTCTGTGGCCTTGCCAGAACTTTGTTTTCTTAAAGACTTTTTTAAAAAAGTCTTTCACACAGTTGCTGAGTATGTGAAGTAAGAGTATTTACTGAATTTTCCAATTCATGGAGGCTGCGTTAATACAAGACTTTTGGGTTGCTAATTAAAATGCGGTTTATCAATTCATTATCTCTCTTTATCATAATATCAGCTATGCAGTAAGGTCACTGTAATGGTACAGCATTTGTTCCTTTCCATTTGGATACGCTGAGTCAATTGTCCAAGTATTATTTCTTTTCTCTCTTGGTCTTCAGAGTTTACCCATGTAGTTCATTTTCACCACTCTTAACATTTTCATCCTTGACGCCCTGGATTTTACCACCAAATCTTCTCTGGTTTTAGGCTTACTCTTCCCCCCACCCAGATCCCTGCAAAAAAGTCATCCTAAAACTTGAAGTACATGATGGTAGGTCCTTACCTTCAAGAATGTATTAAATACTTATTGCTTTGTCAGGAATGTATTTTTGCAAGTTGAAATTCAGATACTTCATTTGATTGACAGGTCTTAAAATGTTGAAACCAATATTTCAACAATAGTACTCACCATTATATTTCAGTTGTAGGGTCTGTGCATAGATTTTATAAAAGTTGATAAAGGAAAAAGATGAAAGTGCTGGTTGTTGTAGTATAAGTAACATTCAGGAATTTAAAAATACTAGCCTTAAAAATAGGTATTTTTTTATATAGAATTTTCTATATGTGTTTTAGACATTAAAAAAAGAATAAAAATGATGAAAAGTTAATGGTATTTTGGGCACCATAAATAATTAACAAAGACAGCCTGTTGTGGAGGTGTCTGTCCCATGCCTGTGGAATTATTGGGTTGATAGTGATGGATATTTCTTACCGGTGGGCACCAGAAGGAATATGACTTTGTTGATCAAATCTAGTGTCTTGCTCTTTTTATCAAAGTCCTTTCCCTAAATGTAGCATTGTTGATGATGAAAAGGTGCTTTGAAAGTTATGTGAACATTTCCTTGCTTCTCTTCTTTTGCATCTCAAACATGACTCATCCATTTCTAACAATGTCTTGCCAATTGTACATGCAATGTTTAAAATATGTAGGAATCACTTTCCACACTACCTTGCATTGCGACTATTTGCTGTAAAAGGAGTTCTCTGATCACACCATCCTTTGGCATGGGAAAAAGATAGAAGACAGAAAATTGAATTTTCCTTTGAGGTCGACTTGCATGTTAGCACTGCTCTGGAAAAAGGCAGGAAAGGGGAGGACTAAAGTAGTTGTTTTGTGTGTTGGACTGGGGTGTAGAAGTGGCCTTTTCTTTTCATCTTGTCTGTATTGGCATGTAGATTTTCATTGTGACTAGAAAGATGTTCAGTAGAGTAAGACGAATTTTATTTCCACAGCTATAGGAAGAGACCCTGAAAGACAGTTTGAGTTCCGAAATATTTTAAGGCCATGTGCTTGATGAATAAGATAGAAAAGCTCTCATATTTGGCTTCCTTGGAGCAATAAACAATGCCACAAGTCTCTGCCGTGTGTAGAATTCTTTGCTATGCGATTGTGAATGACTGAGTGGGTCTACGCAGGAACATTTGGGATCATCTTTGTTATAGCTTTGTCGGAATAATAAAACAAACATGAGAGCTTCTGCATTTTTATTATGTTTCATGATACTGAGGTGAAACTGTTTGTAGCATGCTTATCACTAGTCTATCAAATAAAGTCTCTAGGCACACCCAAGCAAAACAGTTTCTTGGGCTGAAAAGTCGGGTTTGCTTTCAACTATAAATAATCATGGTTGAAAGATCTTATTTTCAAATTGCAGTTATATGTAACAGATGCTGTGTTTAGATGTCATCTTATAGTTGAGATCAAGTTCTCTTTATGACGTACCACTATTGGACTTACCTCTAGCCTCTTGGAATAATTTCATAGACAAGAGGACTGTGGCAGTCATGTACTCTGGTGCCAATTTGTTTAAGAGTGTAGGGGTGGAGTCTAGCCTCTCAAACTGGAGATAGCCAATAAGACCTCTGTGTGGGCATGATTTTCTCCAAGAATTCTGGGAAATGTTGAGATATTTCCCCTGTGGAAGTGAGAGACTATCGACTGCTTAGAAACACTGTACTGACAAGACACAAAACTCAGTCCCTTGGAACACTCTACTGACACGACAGTATGGCAGCATGCTGATAGATCCTGAATCCTGGAAGCTGGAGGAGCCAGAGTAGTAGCTGCATGGGCTTGCCCTGATGGAACCAGACATCTGGGGCTGGAGAAACCACATGGAAAATCCTGCCAGTGTTAAGATGCTTGGGATGGCATGAGGAGACCCCTGTCAGCACTGAGATGTTTCTACCACCACTGGATACATAAAACTGTGTACCTACTGGGCCGTGAATATCCTGGTGTCATTGCATGTGCTTCATGAGTCTGAAGAAGACCTTATAGATTGGTATCAGACATGTGGGCTAACATCGGACTTACTGACTTGGATTAGACTGGGTGGGATGCTTTCTCAATGTTCCATTTTGCTTGTATATAAACATCTTCCTTATATACATGTACGTGTTTATGAATTTGTTTCTCTAGTCTACCCGGAGTAACACAAGGACTTTAAAAAGTTCATGGAAAAATTCCATTATGTATTCCATTTTTCCGCCAACATTTGGAAGCCCTTTAATAAGAAGATGTTAAAAAATGTTCCTTTGAGTTTCAAGCAAAGATAGATTATGTCCCTGCAGGTGAATATGAACTTAACTTAAAGCACTGGAAATTCCTGTTTTGTTGACCAACTAAAAATCTTAACTAAATGATCAGAAGATTTTATTTGTCTGATTGACTTCATACTGAATTTTAGAAAACAAGGGAGAAATATTTTTATTTTAAAAAGTAGACCTCTAGATCTATTTGCTTTATTGAATATGCAGAATATCAAACATTTTCTATGTATGTTTAATAATGGCAGTGATTCAGAAATACTTCAGTATCCTCAGCTATCAAACTCTCTGACTCTAGCCATAAAACTACTCAACTTTATGCCCCCCCAAAACACACACACACACACACACACACACACACACACACACACAAAAGGCAACTAAACTTGTTTCCAGGAATGTCCTATGGTATGTCATCTAGCACTGGCCCCTTACCACATCACCGCCACCGCCACCGCCAACCACAATAACAACAACAGAAGAGAGTGGGCTTTGGAGTCAGCAGCTGAGATGTGAATTTTTACTTTATTCACATTGTAAAGTTAAGGAAATGTCAATGCAAAGCTGTTAATTTGTTTAAGATCACATTTTGGGGGAAGGGGACACTTTGAGGGCTAAAGCGTCCTTGACCCAACCTGTGGTATCTTAGTCACCTCGTGTACATTTGAAAGCTTGCCATTGAAAAAGGAAGATCAGAGAAGAATTGAGCTATTTGAATGATCGGGTAGGCAGAAATAAACATGCTGAAAATACTATAGACTGCCAGAAGAACAAACAAATCTGTATTGGAGGAAATACAGCCAGAATTCTCCTTCGAAGTGAATGTGTTATCTGAGGGACCAGTTCCTGGGATAAGGCATCACATTTGCTGAAGCTAAGGACCACTGGAAAAGAGGGAGACCTTCAAGGAGATGGATTATCACAGGGCCTGCAGCAATGGGCTCAAGCAGTCATAGTTTTGGAGACAGTGCAGGTCGGAATGGTCTTGTTCTGCTGTCCAAAAGGTTAGTATGAATCAGAATACTCTGGACAATACTGAACCACTACACCAACTTAGAGAAACCCTCGCTGTGTAGTGAGTTATGAGTTGGGCTGCTACCAGCAAGATTACTGGGAGGAAGATGAAGCTGTCTGTTTCTGTGAAGACTGAGCCTTGGGAATCCCAAACAGTAGTTCCACCTGCTTTGGAGAGGCGATGAAAGGGAAGAAGTCCCTCTGCTTTGACTGACACAGTGGCTGCAACAGTGGGCTCAACCATAAGAACAATTGCTGGTACCAGGATGGCACAGGACTGGGCAGGTGTTGTACCTAGGTCACGGTGAGCTGGGACCAACTTGCCAACCCCTAACAACAGCAACAACAACATGAATTCTAGCTCTGAGCTATAGATAAGCTGTCATTGATTTGTTGCAGTGAATTTGGTTTTGGCTATTCACTTGTTTCGTAACATGGGATAAATTGCATGGAATAGTCATTCCTTTGTGAAGTTAGGTCACATGAAAATACGAACTGTATCATCCACATAACTTTGCAGTCTAATTGAATGACTACAGTTATTCTGTTTAGAAGATGGGAATACTCCTCTCCCCCCCTCCTCCAGCAAGAGACAGCAGGACTTAGCCACCATCATGTTCATATGTGGCCCTCCCATCCTGGAAAGCTATAAATTTGAAAATATTATGGAAAAGCTGGAGCTCATATATTCATTGTTTCTTGTTCTTTTCATTTTAAAGTTAGGAAATGTACTTTGAAAGCTGTAAATGACTTGCTAACATTAAAATAATAGTGCTTTGCACTTCTCTTGAGACCAGGGCTGTTCAGTCACTGTACCTGTTTTCACTGTGTACGTTCATGTTACTAACTAAAGGGGGATTGTTTTGTTTGTTAAGGTCGTACACTTTCCCTTTAAGCATCCTAATTTGTTGTTACATGATTTTTGCAAAACTTGTGTTCACAATAGAGCCTCAGACAATGTGATGGTGATGTCTGTACTTTATTAGGTAGTTACAGTGGTAAGTGAGGCAAAGCTATAAAAAAAGACCCCAATTACCTGTCCTCAGTGACTGTTTCTTAAATGAACAGTTTGCCGTATTGTGACGTTACCGCAATGTTTATGGGGCATCCTGTATACCTGTCGTGGTTGAATGGCGAGGCTGTCTGAGACATGTAATAGATTCCAGTCTTTTTCTGTGACATCACTCTTATTATAACACATCTTTGAGAATATGCACAGCTGCTGTTCACTTTAGTGAGTTTTCATTTTGAACCGTAACAACCTTTTCAGCTCTCTATAAGTGATAGGGCCACTTGATGCTTAACAAGGGAAGCCAAAGGCGAACTGTGAACTTGTTAACGGATCTGGTCCTGACCCGGGTACCCTGGACACCCTCATTTAGCACCTGGCTAATGGACCTTTCTTAACCACCTTTTCAGTATGACCGCAGAATCAATGTAGAACTGCAGATCATGTTAAGAAAGGTAGCATGCTTTAGTTGGATTTTATTTTTTTAAATAACTTCAACATTCCATTTTCCTGTGTGAATATTGAGAAACTCATTTTTGTCATGAGGGACATGTCTCAATAGGCTGATGCCACAAAGTTATCTTGGTTCAGCATCTATTGGTTATTTTGTGTAATGTTTTTGGGAAAGGTTTTCATCAATTTCTGATATACATTAACAGTGAAGCAAAAATAAAGGATTTCAACTGAGAAATTGTTTGAAATATTATGGGCCTCAATGAAAAATCCTTTATACTATCTGTTGTCTCATCAGACTTCTTGAGTAATAATTCTGTACTGTGATTTGTAGGATCCCTGGTGGTTTAGTGGCTACTATGAGTTGCATGGTCAGCAATTCAATTCCACAAGTCACCCTGAAGAAGCAAGATGGGACTCTCTGCTGCTGAAAGACTTACAGCCTCAGAATCCCAAAGGACTGTGGTTTATGATAATAATCTTTATACCTTCTCTGGCTCTGATTTATTTAATTTTTAAAAAGCACTAATTAATTGATTAGAAACACTATGTTTTATTGGAATATTTAACATGATACAGTCTTAAAAACAGAAAGATAATGGTTCCTTCGATGAAAAGAATTTTAGAAATTGATCTCTTATAATTCTCTATTTTATAAATTTAAAATCCAGGAGTAAAATGATGTCCTACATTTTCATGTACAATCCCTGATGAATTAGTGAGTACCACTCTGGACACTCAGTGAGTGTGTTTATCTCTTGTGAATCTTTTGGCTGTGGAACTTAATGTTTTAGATGTTTGTAGTTGAGAATTGATTGCTTCTCTCTCGGCAGCAGAGCATAACATGTTTGTTTTTCTTCTTGAGATTGCTGTTGCCAATCACAGCCTAGTGTGAAACCAAAATGCTACCAAGGCTGTCTAGATTGCTGTTGAAAAAGTGAGTAAAGCAACTTTCCTCTAGTTCTCAAATGCTTCCCTCCACCCACTATCATGATCCCAATTCTACCAGACAAATCCAGCTAGACCAGGGGATGTACACTGGAGTAGGAAACATGGGGAATTTAGGATAGATGATACCTTCAAGACCATTGGTGGGAGTGGTGATGCTTGAAGGGTGGAGGGATGGTGGAGTAGAAAGGGGGAACTAATTTCATGGATCTGCATATAACCTCCTCTCTGAGGTATGGACAACAGGGAAGTGAGTGAATGGACACATTGGACAGTGTATGATATGAAAAAGTAATAGCAATCTGTAAATTATTGAGGGTTCATTGGGGGGTGGGGGGAGAAGGAGAGGAAGGGAAGGGAAATACTGGGAGCTGGTACTGGGGTCCTAAGTGGAGGGAGGATGTTTTGTGACTGATGATGGCAACCAGTGTGCAAATGTGACCTGCATACTATTGATGTATGTATGTATGGTGCTGGGAGTTGTATGAGCCCCCAACAAAGTGATTTATTTAAAATAAAAGGAGGGGGAAAGAGGAACTTAGACCAAAGGCTCAAGCAGAAAATATTTGAAAATGAATAGGGCGACATGTATGCAAAAATGCTTGATACAAATGATGTGTGGAATATTATGAGCGCTGTAAGAGCCCCCAATAAGATCATTGGGAAAAAAGAAAAAGCGAGTAAAATTGTTGATGACTTTAAAATGACAAATATTATTTTTCTAGGAAAAAGCAGTGCTGAAGTATCACTTTTACGGTAGGATGGTAGTGTGACGGGTTATACTTTTGGTCACTAACCTGAAGATGCCAGCACTGCGAACCCACTGCTTGTTCTTTGAAACAAAGATGAGGCTGTCTGCTTCTGTCAAAGATTTGTAGCTTTGCAAACACAAAGGGGCAGTTCGAGTCTGTCCTATGGGACCCCTATGATTAAATGTTATTTATGGGTGAATTTTGAATTTTATGGTAATATACTTAGTTAGAAAAAAATGCTATGTATAGATGCATCATTGCTAGTGAAGAAATTTCTTATTTCTTATACTATTGCTTTTGTGGGGGGGGGGGGGGGGAAAATCACTGCCTCTGGTGGTCGTGGGCGCTACCCAGTGCTGCTCCCGAGAGCTGCTGCTAGATTTGAACTGCCAAGCCCGTGGGCTGTAGTCCTGCACTCAACCACTTACGTCACTGGGGCTCAGCCTCTATACTATTGCTTTTTACCGAAGGCACTAGAATAAGTTTAAAATAAACTCCCTTCCGTTGATTTTTTTTTTAATGAATACCTTCCGTTGATTTTTCTGTAGTAAGAAATAAAGTCTGTTATATATTACTGAGAGTAGCTGGATGTTAAGATCTAGTTTTACAATGTGTCCTTCATCACCATGTTAGTTAATTAGTCAAGGAAAAAGGCCTGTAGTAAGTAAGTCCTTGTCATGCCTGTGAATGAGGCAAGACCTCTTCTACGCTACTTCCAGCAGAGATCTGTTCATTCTTCTGACTGACCAGGACAATTTATATTTACTCTTCACCCAAATCCAAAGGCATCACTTTTTGGATCTTCCTTATTTCCTATCCAGCTTTCACAGGTATATAAAGCCAACGAAAAAATCACAGCTGTGTCAGACATACCTTATTCCTCACAATAACCTTTGTTTCTTATAAAAGGTACTTATAAGGTACTTTGTACTTATAAAAGTTCTCTCGCTGCAGATTTTTCATAGTGCAGTAGGTTGGTTGATTCATGACTGCTGCTTCCATGGGCGTTGACTGTGAACTTCAGTAAAACGAACCCCTTGATGCTTCTCTCTTTTCCTTGTTTGTCATGCTGTTGAGAGGTGCTCCAGTCATGAGGACTTGTGTTGTTCTGAGGGGAATGTAATCCATTCTGAAAGCTGCAGGCTCTGATCTAAACCAGTAAGTGTTTAAAGTCTTCCTGGCTGTGTGTTTCTTCCTGTAGTGTAATTCCTACCATAAGTGGATGACTTTAACAAACATGAATTTATTCTCTCAGAGTTTAGTGGACTGGATTTTCCAAGGAACAGCCCCAGCATCAGAGAAAGTTTTCTCTGTTGCCTTTGGGCAGCTCCTTGCTATCCATTATCCCTGTGGGCTGATAAATTCCCCAGTGCAGGGATGTGGGCCCCGTAGGAAAGATCTGCATACCCTTCTTCTTTCTTGAAGTTTTAGGCCTGCCTCTCTCTCTGCATACACCCTCTCCTTTCATTTCTGATCAAAAGAAAAGGACCAAGGTTGTCATCTGATTAAGGGCGTTGTAATCCCTTACAATCTCTAACATTGGACCGAGACCGATTATTGTTATGTCACAACCAGGTGACATATACATATGTTTTGGGAGCACACAGCTCATTCCAGTTCAGTGATACTGTTTGATAATGGCCAGATTCTCTTTCTTTGGACTAGGGGTACATATGCATCTCATTCAGTCATTTGGTCTTCCACAAATCTTGCATAGACAAGTGCTTCCAGCATTGCTTTACTCTGTGGATCTGTGTCAACTTGGTGTTCCACAAATGCCCAATGCGTCGATTTTCTTTGCCTTCAGTGCAATTGACTCTTCAGAATTGCCAGATCTACATCATATGTACATAAAGAGCTCATCTTAAAAAAATTATTACAATTTTTCTGTGATGCCTATTTCTTTGAGCTTATTAGCAACATTCAAACACAGTGATCCCATCTTTCATCCTAGATTGCAACATTCTTGAGGCTGTTGGAACTTTTTGTTTGTTTCATACTATTTCTCTATTTCATACTATTTCATACACTGTCTTTCAGAATAGTGTATGTATGTAAAGTACATATATTAAATGCAGTATTCATTTGCTAAGCAACCAGAATTTTAGAGCCAGATTACACACCCTTGTGATAGGAATAGTTGGAGAAGTAATGGCATGAGATTTCGGTTTTTGACAGATCTTGGCTCTTTCCACACCTGTACTTCGTAAGCCGGAAATGTAAGCCTCCTCCAACCTACCTGACT
>PVJH01007094.1:0-77817 GCA_004026705.1 Nesogale talazaci | reverse complement strand
ACTAATCCTGTGTATGACCTCATTTTAAAGAATAACAGTTTTACACACCCTGTTTCCCAACGAGGTCACATTCACAGGCATCAGGGATTAAGACTTCAACATGACTTTTTTTCGGGGGGTTGGGTGACAAAATTCCACTCATAACACGTGTTAAGCACTGTACATATGTTAACTCATTTAATTCTTGCAAGAGTGCCATGAGACAGGCATTTTACATGTGGGAACAGGTTTAGAGGGATTAATACATCCAATGACACACACCAGGAAGGGTAGGAATGGAACATTTACCCTGGAGTTTTTGACTCAAAATCCCTGCACTTAACCTCTTCCTGACCATAGCAATATTTTCTCTATCGAACTAGGCACCTGAACTTCTCTGACTAAAGTTGTCAACTCACAGTTCAAGGTTTCCTGAAGTGCCTTTTGTTCTTGCCAAGTGGTCATGTATAAAGGAATACCACCTGTACCAAGAAGCCCCGTTGACACAACTTTTCAGCACTTGGGTATAACTGTAAAGATGTTGGGTGGTTTGAATCCACCAATGACTCCAAAGGAGTAAGTTTCTGAGTTCTGTTCCTATGAAGATCGCAGCCTAGGAAAGCTGAAGCGTAGTAGGTATACAGCCATTCCAGGAGTCATACTTGAAGATGTACACATGCACCACGAGCAACCACCGTGAGCACCACGCTGAGATAGTCCACGGCAGTGGTTGGCAAACTGCGTCTCGCAAGCCATGTGCAGCTCTGAAGTCACACTGAAAACATCTGAAGGTCATTGTTTCAGATCACGGTGATTTCATTTGTATGGACAAACATATTTAAGGCTCTTGAGTGATTTTAAAATGGTTCGTTGAGACAGGATTGGCTCTTTGGTTTCAAGAACTTGCCGACCCCTGTGTAGAACCAACACATAGAGAAGTAGGAGAGGTGAAGACTAGAAGAAAGGTGAGCACAGTCTTCAGGGATCCCAAGGGAACTTTGAAACTCTGTGAACCTGTGACTCGTAATATCAGATTTTAAATGTTGGTATCAAGCATGAAAGAACTTCTTGCAAAAACATAATGAATAAGTAGGGTTTCGTTCTCTTATTTAAACAAGCTAAAAACAAAGGAGAAACGAAGAGGGGCATGAAAAAGGGATGAGGTTTCCTAGTTTTTGTTCGTGAGGAACTTAAGTCCTCTTAACACATTGCGGATGGATCCCAAGTTTTTCCGGTCTTTAATGTGTTAACTTGTAGATGGGTTTTGGATCTCCACTACGTCCCCACCCCTTCACATTGATTTGGTTGCTTGATTTTTAACTTCTTGATTTTAAAATATCTGATATTTAATGTGTGAGTTCAAATGTTCACATAACTCGAGGTCCTGCTTACTCAACCAAGTGACTTGGGTAGGCTTTATAACGATCGGAACATCAGTTTTCTCATCAATAAACTTAGTAATTTAATTCCAGAATTCTGGCCGCACAGCATGTTCTTCTGTGGGCTTGTTGCTCTTGCATATTTATTTTTAAGTGGTTGATGTTGTAGAGGAACCCTGGTGGTGTAGGGGTTACAGGTTGGGCTGTGATATCAAGGTCAGCAGTTCAAGATCACCAGCTGCTCTGTGAGAGAAAGACCGGCCCCAAAAGGGCTACAGACTCAGAAACTCACCTGTCCGATAGGGTGGTTTTGAGTTAGTATCCACTCGTTGGTTGTGAGTTTGGTTTGAGAGTGGTAGTTCAAACAAATTTGAACCTGTAGTTATTTTCAAAGTATAGGTGCCCAGATTTCACTCTAGATATACTCAATTATGACCTTTACCTGTCTATGAATGTTGGGGGGAAGGGTGAGATTATGCAGGATGCTTTCCCAAGGAGTGTAAGAGGGAAGAGATTTTCACGGACATATCACAGTGTCCTGCTAGTGACGAATGAAGACACAGGTGAGGGATGTGCCATGGAACAGGTAAGTCAATGCGACTTCATTGTCTGTCTACACGAGATGAAATGCTTGCCAATAGATCAAATTATGGAACAAAATCAGTTGAGAAATGAGTCGTCGCTGTGAAGGGTGTTTATAAATGAAAATTCAGTCTTTGCAATTTTTCCACAATGTGGATTGTGTGCCTACCAGGTGCACTACACAAATTATTCCTGTTTTAGAGAAAATAGTCTAATCTTACTGAGCTGCTGCTTACATGTAGAATAATGGAAATATTTTGAGCAGGGCAAGGCATAGCAGTTGTGGAAGTTTCTTATTGATGAGAATATTTTTAAGTATTTCTATTTCTGTTTTATACATCCTTTTTATATATTGACATATAAAGCAAGCTATATATATTTTTAAAAAAATCACAATTCACTTGTCTTATTTTTTTTAAAATACGTGTGGTTTCATATCCAAGGCAGAAAGCTGTGCCAGTATGCTTACTGTTCCTTCTGCAGTTTTTTTGTGAGTCGAGTCTCTGGCTCCTGCTGCGTTTTAAGTACTTGGAACACATCGAGGTCCTGCTCTGAAAGTCTTATTATTGAGAACTAACAAAACTCATTTTGTATTTGGTTCCAGTGTTTGTGATAACATCTCTTCCTTCACTGCTATTAAGATGCTAATTAGGAGTCTCTCTATGGAACTTCTTTTTGAAGAAAGGTAGAGGTATCTCAACTGATTATTTTTAGGGGTCATCCAGTTAGTTCCAACTGGAGGGGACATTCCATAAAGCTAACTGCTGGCCTCTGTGCTGCCCACTCAATTGTTAAGTTGGAGCCCACTGCCCCAGCCACTGTGTCAATCCCTCTTGTGAGGAGGTCTTCCCCTTTGCTCCTTTACTTATATTTAACCAAGCATGATGTTCCTTTTCAGGGACTGATGTCATCTAATAATGTCGGAAATAAATGAGACACAGTCTCACCACCGTAGATTTCTAGCTGGATTTCTTCAAGGAAGATGTTTGTTCTTGTGGCAGTCCATGGTACTTTCAAATATTCTTCGGCGGCCCATAATTCAAATGTGTTGATTCTTTCTTTGGTCTTCCTTATACAGTGTCCAGCATGGTTCAGTATTTTGCCCATGAAATTGCAACACTGCAACTCTGAAAGTATTCTTATTTCTCCTCATAGTTTGAAGCTGGAAAATAAGAAGGGACAGCAGAAATGGTAAACTTGTGGTCTCTTTTTGTAATTATATATTTTGTTGTGGTAAAATAAATTAAAATTTTGTAACAGTACTCATTTTAGCTGTACATTTTAATAGCTTTATCATTATTTTTATTACTTTAAATTCATTTTTGGGGGGGCTCATACAACTCTTTTTTTTTTTTTTGGACATCACTGCCCTCTGGTGGTCATGGGAGCTACCCAGCGCTGCTCCTGAGAGCTGCCTCTGGATTTGAACCACTAAGCTCATGGGCCGCAGTCCCGCACTCAACCACTTACGCCACCGGGGCTCAGCCTCATACAACTCTTTTAACGATCCATACATCCATCCATTTTGTAAAGAATATTTTTACATTTGTTGGCATCATCATTCTCAAAACATTTTCTTCCTATTTGAGCCCTTGGTATCAGCTCCTCATTCATCCCTCTTTCTTTTCAACACCCTCCGTCATGAGCTCTTGATAATTTATCAACTACTGTTATTTTTTTTTATGTCTTAGACTGCCTGATGTCTCCCTTCACGGATTTTCTGTTGTCCTTCCCCCTGGAAGGGGGTTATATGTAGATTCTTGTAATTGTTTCGCCGTTTTTCCTCTGTCTTCAGCTTTCCCTCAAGGAATCACTGCTCTCATTATTGGTCCTGAGTGGTTTATCTGTCCTGGATTCCTTGTGTTTCCAGGTCTTATCTGTACCAGTGTACATGCTCTTGTTTAGTGTGATTTGTAAGGTAGAATTGGGATCATGATAGTAGGGATCAGAAGCATTAAAAAGCTAGAAGAAAGTTGTATGTTTTATTGTTGCTGTGCTGCACCCTGATTGGCTTGTCAACTTCCCGTAATCCTTCTGTAAATGGATGTTCAGTTGCCTACAAATGGGCTTTGGCTTTCTACTCTGCACTCCCTCTCATTCACAATGATATGATTTTTTTGTTCTTTGATGTCTGATATCCAATCCTTTCTACACATCATGATCACACAGGGTGGTGTGCTTCTTCCATGTGGGCTTTTTTGCTTCTGAGCTGGATGGCCACTTGTTTATCTTCAAATCTTTTAAAAGATGATGTATCTTTTGAAAGCCGGGCACCATCAGCGTTCTTTACCACATTTGCTTATGTACCTGCTTGCTTTGTCTTCAGAGATCATGTCAGGAAGGTGGATTGGAATGCCAGTTTAATAGAAAAAATAGAAAAAAAAGTGTTTTAATAGAAAAAAGCATTCTTGCTTTGAGGGAGTACTTGATTACAGGCCCAATGACCATCTGCTTAGTAGCTTTATTCTATTCATATTGTTGTGACTTACTACTATTATCTATTTTAAAAGCCATTTTCATCAGCCCAAAAGGAAAACTCTGTACCTGCTAAACAATAACTCCATTATCATCCCCCACCCCCAGTAACATCTAATCTATCTCGTGATGCTGAATTTTTGTATTCTGTATACTTTATGTGTAATCATACAATGTTCTTTTATGTCTGGCTTACTTCACTCTTTTCACAATGTATCCATGTTGTAGCATGTATCAAAAATTCATTTTTCTTCATGGATCAATGTGTGTGGATGTGTGTTCAAAATGTCTTGGGTGACACAGATAACTTATTTTTTACTCCTTCTGTAAGTAGTTCCATTCTGGGAAACCATAGGAGCAGTTCTGCCCTGCCCTATAATGTTGCTGTGAGTCACCATGGACTTGACATTATTGACTTGATAGCAGTAAGAGGTTTTTGTTTTGTTCTGTTTTTAAAGTTTAACATAAAATTATTCATTTAAACCCATCTGGTGGTGCTGTGGACACAAAGGCCAGTAGTCTGCCTCCATAGAAGTTACAGCTATGGCTCTGTATACAGCAGTTGTACTCTTTGGGATACTAGGGTTACCGTGGATTGGATTGATGACTACTGGTTTCTGTTTGTGTGTGTATATAGACACACATATCTATAAGGGTCCCTGGTAGCACAGTGATTAAGCAGTTCGCTGCATCAAGAGATAGAGTTCCCTAATGACTCTGTGTAAAATGACCAGTCTGCTTTGGTAAAGACTTAAAGCCAAGGAAACCCTAAGGAACAGTTTTAATAGTCATATAATGATGCTGTGTGTCAGAATCAACAGCATGCAGCACCAACTGTGCCCATGAATACTTAAAGAGGCATAAAAAAGTTCACGGAAAAATCTATTATTTTTGAATTACATTGCTCTGTAAAATTTTAAAGCCTCACATGTGTACACACACACACAATTATATTTTGTTTGCTTACACATATCCTAATGAGCACCTGAATTGTTTTCACCTTTGTATTATTATGGACAATGGTGTTATGGACATTATTGTGTTGTATTTATTTGGTTCCCTTATTTCAGTTCTTTTGAGTCCACGCAGAGGGACAAACTTGCTGGTTCATAAGATGATTCTCTTTTTATCTTTTTGAATAGCAACTCAACTATTTTCCACAGTGGTTACCTCATTTTGCATCCCCCTGAACCATGCAGAAATAGTCCAATTTCTTTATTTCTTAGTCATGATCTCTTTTGAAAGGAATTCAATATCTATTTGGTGAGATAAGAAGAACTAGAATATATGGTTAGATGGTTAATTAGAGTTCCCAGAGAAAGTCATGGGAACTGGTTAGTAGCAATAATCTTTATGGAAGGGACACTATAAATAAAGTCATATGGGAGTTGATAAAGATAGACTGGGCCTTCATGTAGTACTTACAATGGAAATGCTTATATTAATACTATTAGCCCATACCAATATTAATCTCATGAGCAGTCACTAACTAAAAAGGTGCATGCTCTTTTAGACTCTTTCAAACTGTAGACATATTACCACATTTTATTCTCACAATGACTCTATTAGCACCATTAAAAATAATTTTATTGGGGGCTCATACAACTCTTATTACCATCAATACAATACATGCATCTGTTATATGCAAACCACATTTGTACATTTGTTGCCATCATCATTCTCGAAACATCTTCCTTCTACTTAAGTCCTTGGTGTCAGCTCCTCATAGTTCCCCTCCCTCCCTACTCTCCCTTCCTCATGAACCCTTGATAATTTACAAATTTTCACTATTTTGTCATATTGTACACTCTCCCATGTGTCCCTTTACCCACTTCCCTGTTGTCCATACCCCAAGGAGGAAATTATTTGTAGATCCTTACAATTGGTTCCCCCTTGCTATTCTACCTTCCCTCCACCCTCCAAGTATCACCACTCTCACCCCTGGTCCTAAAGGGATCATCTGTCTTGAATTTCCCATCTGCACCAGTGTACATCCCCTGGCCTAGCCAGATTTGTATGGTAGAATTCAGAGCATGATAGTGGAGGGGAGGAAGCACTTAAGAACTAGAGGAAAGTTGCATATTTCATTGTTGCTGCCCTGTACCTTGACTGGATCATCTCCTCCCTGCAACCCTTCTGTAAGGGGGTGTCACTTCACCTACTGATGGGCTTTGGGTCCCTAATCTGTACTCTCCCTCATTTATAGTGATAAAATTTTTAGTTCTTTGATGCCTGAAAGCTGATTTCTTTGACACCTGATAGTCACTCAGGCAGATGTGCTTCATCCATGTGGGCTTGTTGCTTCTGAGCTAGATGGCCGCTTGTTTACTTTTAAGCCTCTAATACCCCCCAGACGCTCTATCTTTTGATAGCTGGGCACCATCAGCTTTCCTTACCACATTTGCTTATGTGGTGATCATATTTGTCATCAGCGATCATATCAGGAAGGTGGGCATGCAATATTAGGATTTTTAGTTCTTGGATGTCTGGTAACTGATCCCTTTGACACCTCATAGTCACACAGGCTGGTGTGCTTTTTCCCTGTGGGCTCTGTTGCTTCTGAGCTAGATGTCCACGGGTTTACTTTCAATCCTTTAACACTCCAGATGCTATATCTTTTGATAATCATTTCACCATTTTATAGAAAGGAACCCAATGGATTTTATGTAGTTGTAGTCATGGTCAGTTTTCCTTCGTGTTTTAAGTTCACAATAAAATAGAAGTATTTATTGTTGTTTCATATCCAACATTTAAAAATAACATTCTGTCATTTTCTTTATCCAATCCTGCCTTATCGTGTTCCTTTTTTTAAATATGTAACTGTTGTTTTTATGATACAGTCCTAACATGAAGACATAATATAATTACCAGCAACCATAAAAAGGATAAAAGGCCTTGTGTTTTGGAATGTTGAGTAAATTCTTTGAACCTTTTTAAAAATTTTAGGTCAGTTCATCAGATTTTAATGGTTTCTTATTTGTATGATTGAAAACAACTGGGTAAAGCACCTTTCCTTAGGAAAGAGCAGCGTATGTGTTTGTAAAGCATTTATGGTGGGAACTTTCTGGATTTAATTTCTAGTTACTTTAGTGAAAGTAGCAGATCAAAAATTGTTGTTTTCTTAACAACATTGAGAGACTTGGTGTGCGCTTGTCCACCTTCACAACAGAGATTGTAGATCATCAACAAATCCTGTCACCAGTTGTGCTGGCACCTAGACTTTTATTTTTATGTGTTGTTTAAAGAACGCAAGGTACTTCTATTAACCTATCTTTTTTTTTTTCATTCTTCACAATGGCCATCTGAGTTTTGATGGATTTATTTACAACTCTTGCCTTTCCTAATGCGGTGTAGATGCCATTCCTTGTGAAATACAAGAAAACCTTTTAGTTCCAAGAGAAATGGAAGTTATTTAAGGGGGAGGTAAAGATGAATACAGATCTGCTTATGGTGAAAGGGGGAAAATCGTCTTTTAAGCTATGGATGCCAATGTTGATAAGTATGCCATTCAGTTACTGCTTTATGTTTATTAATTTGCCAACATAGCATGAACAATTAATGGGGAAGTGCCCCGAGTGTTCTTTTTGGGGCCTTATTTCGTGTACATGTTTACCTCTGTCTCGTACTTTCCATTTGCAGCTCTTGCTGTGGATCAGTGTTAATAGTCCCGTGTTTGAGGAGGGCTGTGAAACTCGATCTGCCGCCGCACCTAGGAGGCCTGCCTTCCATGGCGGTATATGAAGTGTGACTATAAAGTGAGAGACTGGTTTCCACTTTATAGACACACTGTGCACGCAGAGTCGGCCTCCCATTTGGTGTTTCCCCCCCTTTCCTGTGTGTGACAAGAGAGCGTGTGTAAGAATTCTTTGTAGTTCTTCCTTTGGGACCTTTTCCTTAGACGATGCTGGAATCATTAAAGGAGCTTGTGTACTTAGTTTCATTTTCCCTTGGACATCATTGTCTCTTCTGCAGCCTTGAGTGACCATCCTTTGCTCTGATCGACCCCTCTTTTCTGTTTTCTTTCTTATAATAAGCACGCACCATTGATGTTCTTCTGATTATTCACTTTTTAACTCATCAGGCAGTGTAGTATGAATTCAGGTCTTAAAGTGATAGAGAAGGGATCAGATACATTCCAGTTTCAGTGGTACTGACCTAGATGTGAACATGTTGCCTATGCTGTTGGTAGGTGCTGTTGCATTGATTTGGACCTACCGTGACCATATGTACAACAGAACAAAACACTGCCTGGTCCCTTGATAGCCTCAGAATTGTTCTTACCTTTGAGGCCATTGTTGTAACCACCATGTCAATCCATCTTGTCAAAGGTCTTCCTCTTTTTCAGTGCCCCTGAACTTTACCAAAAATCATGTCCTTCTCCAGGGACTGGCCTCTCCTGAAAGCATGTCCAATGTATGTGAGATGAACTCTTACCATCCTTGCCCCTAAGGAGCATTCTGGCTGTCCTTCCAAGACAGATTTGTTTGTTCTTTTGTCAGTCCATGGTGCATTCAAGATTCTTTGCCAAAACCGTAATTCAAACGAACCAGTTATCAAGTTGCTTAAAAGGATGGTAGAATGTGACCTTCCTGATTATAAGACACATTTTAATTTTAAAGATACTGAAATGTTAAGACAAAACTATTTTAGCACCATAGAAATGTGGTAACTTATACTCAGTTCTGCCTAACGTGAGTTTTGTTCCTCATAGTTGTTATAAAAGTTTAAAAATGATATGGATGGCAAACAAGATAAAAATAAATTCCAACTTTATCCTTTAAATCAACGGTTCTCAATCTGGGTCATGACCCCTTTGGAGGTCAAACGATTTAAAACTACAGCAAAATGACAGTGATGGAGTAGCAATGAAAACAATTTTATGCTTGGGTGGGGGAGTCACCACAACATGAGGAACTATAATAAAGGACCGTGGCATTAGAAAGGTTGAGAACCACTGTGTTAGTCCAGGTAGACTAGAGGAACAAATTAATAAACACACATATGGGTATAAGGGAAAGGTTTATATACAAAAGGAATGGAACACTGAGAAAACACCCCAACCCAGTCCAGTTCAAGGTCATAAGTCCGATATTAGCCCATATGTCCGATACCAGTCTATAAAGTCTCCTTCCAACTTACGAAGCACGTGCAATGACACCAGGACAATCACAGGCCAGTGGTGCAGAATCATGGGTGTCCGGTGGCAATAGAAGCATCTCAGCGCTGGCAGGGTCTCCCCATAGCCTCTCAATTATCTCAGCACTGGAAGGAGTCTCCACATGGTTTCTTTGGCCCCAGAGATTTGGCTCCATCAAGGCAAGCCCATGTGGCCTCTCCTCCGGCTTCTCCATTCTCCGGCAATCAGGAGCGATCAGCATGCTGTCATCTCGTCAGTAGTTAGTCATCTCGGAGACGGAGTCAAGTCTCCCTTCTCCAATTGGGAAATACAATGGGATTTCCCAGAATTCTCAGGAGGAAACCATGCCCACACAAAGGCGTCACTGACTGCTCATTAGATATCTTCAGATTGACAAGCTAGACTTCACCCCCATACTCCCAATCATGAAATTGACAGGAGACATGACTGCCACAACCCCTGATCTAAAGCTTTCTCACAAAAAAACCACACTGACCATTATTAATTATGGAGTCACATACTCTTGAAATACTTAAAAGGCCAATTTTAACAGCAGCAACAGCAACAACAATAAACTTGTATTTGGATTATGCACACGAGAATATGTGTATAGTGATGATTACTACCCCACACTTTGGAGAAATCCTCTGTAAGCTCTACAGTCAGTTTGTGAGCAGATCATAATACTTGTTTCTGTTTTCTCAGGTCACGGCCACATGTTTTTACATGTTTTACATGTTTTATCAATGATTAAATAACTGTATATACTCATGTGTAAACTAAATTTTCAGCACATTTTTGGTAAAATTAGGTGCCTTGTCTGATATTCAGGTCAGCTTATACTTTAGCATATACGGTAACAAGGAAGATCCATGACATAGTGTCTGGGCTTATAGCAGGTCTACAGTATTGTTTATACTTATTAAGTAGATGTTTATTCTTTATTCTAGGGGATTCTTTTTATAATAAATTCTTTTTTAAATTATCAGTTTTATTAGGATTTCATTCTAATATGACACACTTCAATTTTTCAGTCATATCAAGAAGTGTTGTACAAACATAACCCCCATCCATTTTAGAGCGTTATCTTTTTTCTTGTACCTTTGTTGTGAGCTCCCCATTTCTCACTAACCTTTCCTGTTGTGCCCTCAAAGCACCATTAGTCTAGTTACTCTTTTGATAGATCTACCCATCCTGGAGTTCATATACGGCAAATCATGCAGAACCACAAAACTAAGAGTCAAAAAAGTTAACAACAATAAATAAAAAGAGGAACCCCCCAGTTAGAATGGATACAGAAAGTATCAAAAACTAGATGAGTCAGTGGGGCGATCAAAGACTGAGGTGTTCAAGTTTAGCTTGGTTACATTTATTGCTTGTTGGAAGGATGCACTAGTGAGACACTTGGCCTACACAAGTAACTTTGGTCATGTGTGCAGCGCAGTGGGAAACCGGAGGACCCGGCAGGTTAGAGTGGCCAGTATCGTTCTCCTGAGAGCATTAGGATTATTGGGTCATGTGGATTGTCATATGACTCATGTGGGTTGTGGCATGACCATTTGGGTCATGTAGGTTGTGGTATGAGTTTAGGCAAAAGTATTGCAGCTCTGTTGTTACAAAAAATATTTCAAATTGTGCGCTCAGGTAGAGCAGTATGTGGTGGGGGGAAAATTGGAAGGAGGGAAGTGGTGGAAAAGAGCCCCAAATTCAAAAGAAGTGTATGTAGGAGAGTTTTTAGAAACCTTTGAGTTTTCCTTCCAGTCTAGTGATGGTAGCTCAGATGATTTTTGAGATGTGGAGTGGCTTGAAAAAAATCCCAGGAAGGTCATATAATGATTGGTTTTTTACACACTTTTATATTTGAAATTAATATGAAGCATGCATTCATATAATATATACCAAAGTTAAAGTAATTTCTACCTTTTCAGAGCTTTTGAAATGATCTTGTTAAGAATCTATGCTAATGATGAGTAGCTGAGGTGCTCCCAGCTTCCATTAGAGTTTGGTGAATAGCAGCCCCTTGGCAGTGAGGAGGGCTGCTCAGCAGGGTTTTCTGAACTGTGACCTTTGGGAAGAGAGCCCCTAGAACCATGTCCTCTGGTGATTTCCTCCCCACGGCTATGTCTGCGCTGTGATTTAAGGACTCTTCTGAGACCCCATCAGGTTAGACCCATGGTGTTCTGAGGGAGTCCTTAAGCGTTTTACAGATTGTTAAACATGGAATATTGTTGTGGATTATTAAAATATTTCTTACTTCTCACATTTCCTTTAAATATTTTTACCATTATTATTGTCTGAGCCACATTGGCTATCTTTATAAGACAGCATTCTTTCTTGAAATGCAATATAAAATTTCATGACAAAATATGTAGTTTGGGTTCCATTTCATAAAGTTAATTTACTTCACAGAGCTTTGGAAATATTCTGACCAGTAAAGTTTTTGATCTTTGATTAAAATGTCAGGTAATAAAAATATTATGCGAGTTGAGATAAATCTGAAATAAAATCTAGGGTAGAGGCTGACTTTAGTTGCAAGTTGGAAAATTTTATGCATTATTTGTTATCTTAAAACTCCCTTTAAAAGTAAAACGTATAAAGGTCAATGTGAGAGGCCATTTAAAATTTAGTTTTCAAAAATTTGAATGTTAATTGGATTGTCTGCATGTTTTCAATGTCAAAGTCAAAGCTTAATAGATTTTGAAATGTCATTTAAATTGAGTTAGTGTCAATGTATAGGGAATGAGTACTTGACCCTAAGGATCGGGACCCCACTTAAAACTCAAGTTAGATTTTCGGGTGAACTAATGTAAAGGTACAGTGCCTGAGTGAACAGTTTAGTTTTTGATGACAGTTTTAGTCACAAACCAACTTATAAAGAAAGTAAAATTCTTTCTCAATAAAGGAAAGATTGCACAACATTGCCTGTTGTAAGAAAGTGGACTCGTCACTATAGGTATACTAAGAGTCTTGCCAATCATCCTTTCCTAGTACACATCTCCTGTGTATTGGACTCTAAATGAGATTTATTTCTTTTGACATTTTCCTATATTTTTGTGAATGTTCCACTTTGGAGGTCAGTGAACAGTGGACAGGGTCAGTTTATTATGTATCCATGTTCCTTTGGAATCTCTGATAGTAATATTAGAATAGAAGAGAGAAAAATATTTGGCATTCTGAGACAAAATTGGTCTAAGGGTCTGCTTTAATTTTAAAAACAAAAGCTCGACTGTTTCGAGCCAGAAAACCAAATATCTTGGAGTTAAACATGGAAAATGTTTATAGTGTTGTATAGTTTTATTACTACAGACAGAAGGAAAATACTTTGAGTAACTCTCGGCCTGTGAGAAATTTTATGCAGGCCAACAATCTGGAAGTGAACAAAAATATTTTCTGGTGTAGAGAGAGGGAATGATAAAGGCTTATGATATTTATACATTTACTGAGCCAAGTGGGGGTCCTTTTTTGCTTTCCTAGGACAGTAAGCAGCTAACCAAGTAGAAAGGTGTGAGTTGCAGAATTGCCCGGACTGTGGCCTAAGGACTCCTTTCATGGCTGGCTGTAAAGTAGGCATCTTGGACCAAGAGACAGGAGCCAAATGTACAGGATGGTGGGGGGAATGGTGGCCTTCTGAGTCTCTCTTTGAATTAAGAAGTCTGTCACATCAGAATTGTTACTTGTGGATTTCATGTATAGGGAGCTAGGAATAAGTTTTCTAGTTGTTTAAACCAATGTTCTTTCAATTTTTGAGTCATTTATGACTGAACAAATAGTGATGCATACATGTGGCTGACATACTTATAGGTAGGGCTTAAGTGGACAAATCCTGCCCACCCTGTTTTTTGGTGCAGTTTTGTTGGAACCTGGCCATGCCTATTTTATATCTTAGCATTGCTGTTTCCATGGGAGGATTCCCTCCTACATGGAAGAACTTGGTTATATTTTAGTGAATAATTATTGTGAATAATCACCATCTATTGGTGGAGGCTTGCTGGTTACTGTGATACTAAACAGGTTTCACCAGAGATTCCCGACTGTGAAGGTCCAAAAAGAAAGGTCTGGTATTCTCCTTCTCAAAATCAGATAGACGGATCATGGAGATGTTGAGGGAACGGACGTCATCGAGTTCTCCGGTGTGTGAGTCTGTGTGAGTCAGGGCCTACCTGATGGTGATTGCAATGGAAAAATGGCTGGCAATTTCTGCCTTTCCACTGCAGCCACAGAATTGGGTCATTGCTCGGAGACCACAGGGCTTGCAAAGCCTGACGTATTTATGATCAGACCCTTTATAGAAAAAAGTTTGCCAACTCCTGATCTACTTTATTGACTGACCTCATTTATTGTTCTTTGAAAATATCTCCTTTTAATTGTTTCTGTACTTCTAGTAGGCAAACCTTTTCATTTCACATGTGAGCTACTTCAGCCATCTGGCAGAACACCATCGTAAATAATTTGTAGTTTTAACATTTGTCGATTCCGTCAGGTAGCTTTCTCAAGCCTGGATCACCTGAAGGCACGTCTCCTGATCAGAAATTTGCAGTGATGACTTAAATCTGATGGTCTCAGGCAGTGATGTTTTGCCAATCTTTCATGCTTCTTCTTTTGTCCTGACCTAGGTGGCCAACATTTCATTTATGAATATTCATTTATGAATCACTTCATCTTTAATACCTTTTAAAATCCCTACATGTTCTAGGAAACCCAGTACATCCCAAACTCTAGTTGTCCTTTGCTTGTAATATACGAGCAGCTTCTGACTGTTTTGTACTACAACTTTTCCCAAGTCTGGCCTCTATGTACTGGGTACTTTCTGGACTGTTGTTCAGACCACGTCACAACACTCCTGATGATACTGTTCAGGGATGCTAGGGCATTTTCATGAAAGACCCGACAGGTTACTCTCTAACCTGTAGCATAGTGTATAAGACCTTGGGTGATGTCATTCAATGTCATCGAGTCCATTCTGACTCCTTGTGGCCTTGTAGGGCAGAGTAGAATTTGTCCTTTGGACTCCCGATGCTGTAATTCTGAAAGTGAACCGAAAGCCTCACTTTGTCCCTGGGAGCGCCTGACAGATTTGAACAGCTGAATGTTCCGTTAGCAACCCACCTGTAATGCACTACAGCACCTTGGCTCTTTTGTGTGACATTGCCTTGTTCATTTATGTCTCTTTAGATAACATTTCACAATGTTTACAGTGCACGTTTACCCAGCAGATTAGGTTTCCATTGCACTCTTTTTACACATCATGTTCAATGATATTGGTTACATTTTTCACCATGCATGAACCTTGTAATTTCTGTTCAAAATTCTCTGTTTCTAGGACAGCCAGACCTTTCTATCTTTGGGTTTCCCGATGAAGAAAAAAAATGTAAAAGAAAGAAAGAAAATTCAGAAAGACAAGCTTGAAATTTGCTTCTGCTGTTGAATTCTTGGAAATGAAATGGTGTGTCAGAACATCCAGCAGTTGTCTCCTGACATTTAAAAATACTCTGGGTCGGGGGAACCAATAGCAACGATGACTGCACAACCCCACTTGAAGCGAACAACTAACAAAATTGCAGGGGGATAGATACAGCAAATGGTATAAGATATGGGAAATATATAAGTATAATGACATGGTCTAATGGATTTCTGGGGTTAAAGTGGGGAAGGGATAGGGTAAAGGGGAGCTCATATCAAAGAATTCAAAAAGAAAGAAAATGTTTTGAAGCTAATGGTGGTAGTAATTGAAAAACTATCCTGGATCCAATTGAATTATGGATTGCTATAACATCTGTAAGAACTCTCAATCAAATGATTAATACAAAAATAAAAAAATAAAAATACTCAATCCATTTTCAGCGCTGTGACCTTTAGAACGTTGTTGGCTTAGCGTTATGTCTCCTTCATTTACTACTTGTGAGTGTCCACCATTTGTTTCTGTGGATTTGCTCAGTATACAGAATGAACAGAGTTAATTTTATCCATTACCACTGCCAATAAATCAAATTCACTGCTATTGAGTTGACTCCTATTCACAGTTACCCTATCTGGCATGGTAGAACTGTTGCTTTAGATTTCTGAGGCTGTCACTCTTCAGAAAGAAAGAGTAGAAAGCCATTTTTGGTCCCCCAGAACACCTGTTGGTTTCGAACTGCTGACCTTTTGGTTAGCATTTTATGGCATCACAGATGCTCAGGCCAACACAAGGTAAAAGCTACATAAATAGTACTCTATTCTTTCTCTTAGCCTTTGAGAGATTGCTTTATCCAGTTAGTTTCTTTTTAGAATTCTTTTTTAGATTTCTTTTAGTAACTCAAGACCAAAATCCTTACAAGTGGACCAATAGGTTACGTAGTGATCGATGGAGAAAAAGTTGAAGCTGTCAAGGATTTTGTCTTCCTTAGGTTCACCCTCAATGTGCATGGAAGCTGCAGTCAAGAGACCAAAAGACACATTCAAATGAAAAATAAAGAAAACAAGAAAAGACAGACTGCATTTGATAATTCTGCGGCACAAGACCTCTCTAGAGGATTGAAGAGTAAGGATGGTACTTCGAGGACCGTAGTGCTCTCCATTGCTGCGCATGCATGTGACAGCTGGACATAGGATAAGGAAGACTGCAGAAGAATCGAAGCATTTGGATTGTGGTGCTGGAGAAAAATATCGACTATACCATGGACTGCTCAAAGGCAAAACGATCTGTATTAAAAGACGTTAAGGCCAGAGTGCTCCTGAGAGACAAGGATGTCAAAACTCTTAGACACTTTTAAGACGGTCTCAGGGGAGACCAGCACAAGAAGGACACCCTGTCTGGTAAATTGCAAGGGTGCTGAGAAGTAGGAAGGCCCTCGGAGATGGAGTGACACAGTGACTGCATCGGTAGGCTCAGCCATAGGACTGACTGTGAGGATGGCACAGGACGCTGCATCGCTTCAATCTATTGTGCATTGGGTGTCTGTGGGTCATGGCACCTAATAACAAAAAGACACTTATTGGATACTGGATATATTGTTCTGGAAGGTTTTTACTCCCCCCCGGTCTGCAACTTGTCATTTTAGTCTTTCAATCAAGTATTTTGGCATGCATAATTTTCTGTGTTATGATGGCCTCATTGTCTAATTTGTCTTTCGTTCTTTTTGTGAACTAGTGCATTTAAAAAATTCAGCCTTGTAATTGTGCCTGTATACATACTTTCAAAGCATTTTATGGTGTATACATACTTTCAAAGCATTTTATGGTTTTAGCTTTAACATTTAGGCCTTTTATCCAAATGGAGTTAGATTTTGTGCATGATGTGAGGTATGGGTTCTTTCTCATCTTTTTTTTTTTTGCTAATGATGACCCAGTTGTGCCAAGACCATTTGTCAAAAACATCCAAACAAACCTATTGTTGTTAAATCACTTTTGACTCAGAGTGACACTGTGTAGAAATTCCAAGACTAATAAATCTTTATCAGAGAGTCTCATCTTTGACCTGCAGATTGGTTGGAGGGTGTGAACTACACTCCTTAACGTCAGCTACCCAATTCTCACTGGACAGCACCAGCATTGTTTGTTAGAAGTTTGTTTCTTCCCTTTTGATTAAACTCAGACCTCTTGCTGAAAACCCGTTGCTCATAGAGGAATTGATTTACTTCTGGGACCGATTACACTAGTCTATACATCTATCGTTGTCTTGCATGGATAGGTCATTTTTTAGTAGTTGTGTACAATATTTTCATAACAGTGAGTGTAAGTCTTCCTATTTTGTTCTTTTTCCTTACTCTTGCTTTAGCTATTTAGCTATTTCCTTTTAATATTAAATTTCCATTTAAGCAACCCCCCACCCCCACACATTTTAATGCCTTTAGAATTTGGATCTGGGTGGCATTGTAGCTTCAGATTGCTTTGGGTATTGATGTGTTTATACCAAGTATTCCAATCCAAGAGCACAGAGCCCATGTGTAGTTTTCTCTGTCAGTTTCTTTTTAGAGACACTCATCTCATGAGATATCCTCTAATCGACTTTCCATTTCCTGAATATTCAATAATCTACCCCCATTCTGCTGTTTTTGTACACATACTGCCACTGTCTATACTATCCTTTTTTATTTCGTGCTAACCAGTTTCTCCATATTAACCTTCCTGGATGAAGCATGAATGTCACCTACATAATGTCCTTGCCCCTTCCTAGTGCCTGACTCAACCTCTTACTTATTGACTCACTTAGTGTATTTAATCTTTCTTATTCACATAGTGTGACCTTGGTACTATTCAGTGGCTTTCTGGATGGAAGTCTCTTTAACAAATGTTCTTGTACCTTGCAATTTTCCCTCACAGAAGCTATCATAGTTACGTTTTTTATTTCTTTGTCCTGTTATTTGACTTATAAGTGCTAATGTCTTTCTGGTTCACCACTAGCTGACCCCAATCTACATCAAAGTCTTTATGGTCAACATTGAATTTTTTACAGTGTAGCTAAGTCTCTGGCAGGTAACAGCCATCTAATACTTGTTTATGAATGAGTAAATTAATTTGTTGATTAAAAAAAGCTTTTAATTTTTTATTTCATCAAAGTATGCTTATATTGTACATAATTTAACTTAATAATATTGACAGATCATTAATCAAACTCAGAGTAATTTGTTTTTTTGACATAGCTGTACTCTTTATTCAAATGAATATTTTAAAACCTAACTATGAATAAATTCCTGAGGCACTTGTAGAAAATCCTTAGGACCATGGTTAGAGGATGGATACTAAACTGAGTGGGAGTAACATGGGTTTTATAACAGGTGGGCACTGGGTCTCTTTTTTTGTACCCTTGAGTAAGTTTCTTAATCATTCTTTGTTTTTGGCATTTTGGAATGATTTTATAAATGTTATGAATTATGAACTTTTACATGTATTGGTCCTTAATCATTCTTGACCTTCATTTCCTTATCTGTGAATTGAAAGGTTTTTCCTAAATGTCCTGAATGTTTCTTTTCACCTAGCTGAGTATATTCATTCATAAATTTCTGGTTTAATCTATTCAGATGTTTCAGTCCGATTCTAATTCTTGGTTCTCACTAAAATGACATTTTCTAACTGGAGTATACATTTGCCTCCATTTATTCCAATTCTAAATTTGTCTCAAGACCACCACAGCATCTCTTTGGTCTATGACGTCTCTAGTATTCCCTCCTTAGTGTACCTGTCACCCTCATAGTCCTATTATATAAGCTAGGATGAAATATGCAGACATTTTAGTATGGATCCCAGTACCACGTTATAGACAGCAGATTGGCATGACAATATATATTGACTATACTGCTTACATTAAAGAGTCTGCTATATCTCAGAATATGGAGATATATGCTTTCTCTCTGTATGTTGTTTACCTTCTGAACATTGTATATTTTTAATTGGGATGCTCTATGTAATGTCTTCTATTGACCAGCCACCTCAATTAATTTATTTGCTTAAAGGTACATAAACAAACCACCCCCCATATATACAATAAAAATAAACTTAACCCACTGCCATCACGTAAATTCCAACTCAGAGTGACCCGACACAGCGTTCCTGAGACTGGGACTACAGATCTTTACAGGAGGAGATAGCTTTGTCTTTCTCCACAGTGACTGGTGAGTGTGAAGTGAAAACATGGCTGTGAGTAACCCCTTACCCAGCCTCCAGTGCTATGAAAGCTCCTAAGTGGCAGATGAAGTGATTATGTTTGTATGCTCTCCATGTTGTTGACATTTACATTGTCATGTCCCTCCTTCTGCCATTTACATGGTGGTTTGCAGATCAGGTGAAAGTGAAATGTTTGATTTGTCAAAACAGTTACTTCTGAGGGGGTCTATTTGGGCAGCTCAGTCTTAAGCACTGAGATCATTTCAGGCGCTCTGGGCACTTTCTAAGGACCCCAAAGGGGTGATCTTTATAGGTTTGACTCAAGATGATCCAAGGGCTTATGATGAAGTTTTAAGAGATTTGAAAACTTTGTGGAGTGAGAGCTCACGTATTGAATGAGAATATGGCCAGGAACATTACAACGAGGGACATTTTCCCCCCATCACGATAATGTACCCACCCATTCTTCAAAGATAGCAAGGGCTGTCTTATGAAAATATCACTGGAAACCTTACTTCACTCACCTATCCGTCTGGATCTTGTCCTATAAGATTTGTTTTCTTCCCAAACTCAAAGAATATTTAAAAGAAAGATTTTGACTCCTCCCAGCATACTAAACTGCTAATTTGTTGGGTATAAATCGAAGAGCTGAGAACTCTTTGGGGAAGTGTTAGCAAAATAGGAACATCACCCTCAAAAAAAGACATAGACCTAGATGGAATATCTGTTGAAAAGCAACAGCTTCTCATTTTTATTTCATAGAGAGTTCTATGATATTTTGTAGCAATACTTTCTGACTTACCCTGCTGTATTTTGATTTTGACTGAAAGACTAGATTTGTGCATGTGTGTTCTTATGTTTACACATGTTCACGGGAGTTTCAAGATGATAAACACGTCTTTAGGCACTCAGCAGCTCTGATCAGGAAAAAGCACCTGTACAGAATCCAGCAATGGAACATTTGTAGAATTGGAAAAGACAAAGAAGAAACATTGAAAGCGAGTTCATTGGAACATAGGGAAAGCACCAGCCAGCAGAGCACTTAGGAAGGACATACAACCATGCAGTTGTAGGGGAAACATTTTTTAACTCTCAACACAAAGTCTTAGCTGTGGACTTAGTTTAAATATTGACTTTTGAAATGAGATGAAAGTTGATATGTGGCGTGCTGTAATATCTTTCTCGCCACATGTTAAGTGGCAGCCGCACAACCTTATTGGATAGTGAGTTCTGTTGTTTCTGATTTACAGGCTTGCTAATTTTTCTTGTCCTGTGACTACATTGCATTGAGAACATATGTTAAAGCTAAAGTTAACTTCCAGCCTACCTAAGTAAAAGTGAGAATTCTTCTCATCTAGTTAACTTACAAACATTTAGATTTTAAAAATGATGTTTAGATAGATAGATATAAGTACTGTCAGATATTGTCAAGGGGATAAAAATATAATCAAAAGTATAATCACATAAACAAAAATAGAAATTGCGATGAGTGATGCCAATTTTAGAATAAAGCAGAATACTGCAGTAGCCAGGGGGTAGGAAATAAAACCAAACCAAATTGGCCACAATGTTTTCCTGATTGAGTAATCCACAGTGCTATGGCAATTCTTTCTTGAGACTGCACTGTATGAAAAATCCCCCAGTAAGTAGATAACTCTAGCACCTTCAGTTGGCTAGGTCTCTATGGTGCAAATATTCTCAAGAGAGTTTACGGCTGAATTGTCATGCCTGAAAAATTCTGGCATTTTATTAGCTTTAATTTAAAGCACACACAAGAGCTGAAAGCCTTACGTTTGACTAGCTTGAGATAATTTACAGTTGTTGCATAGTTTTGATATGGTAGATTTATACTGGAAAATTTTCCTGAACAGAACCAGCTGTTCTCTCAGAGAGGGTATGGAGCATATAATGGGGTCAGATTCTGGAAGTTTCATGTAGGAAGTTACAGCCCTTTAAGAAAAGTCATCTGTTCCTAGTGGAGCCATCACTTTATCGTCAGAGTTGACGAGAGGAGATAAGGAAACAACTGTCCAAGCTGCTTTTTATACGATGCTGATATGTAGCAAAAAGTTACAAATTTTTATCCGTTGATTTTTATGTATGGTGATCCCATGGATCAGAGAGTAGAATTGTCCCAAGGGGATTTCTTGGGTGTAAATTACAGAGCCCATCATGAAGCCCCTCTCCAGTGGTCCCACTGGGTGTGTGCAGACAGCCAACCATTAGATGAGTCGTTGAGCACAAGTCACCATCTTCCTTGAGAGAAAGGAGATGAGAATCCAAATCCAAATTGCCCTGAAGTTGGCTTTGATGAGTTTCAAGTTCTGTAAGGTTACAGAAAAATGAAACGACACGATTAAAGGAACGTTTCCTCTGATTTTCTTGGTCATGACCAAGTTGTTGGAAACAGGTAGTGCACACTTGAACATTGTCAAATAAACACTGCAGGAGCACATCTCACGGTTCTGGTTTTCTTTTGCTTGTCGTACCGACTCATTCACACACTGCCATCGAACCTCCCCCTAAACAGTCCAAAGTCACTGCCATGGAGTTCGCTGCCTTTCCTCGTGACCCTATCCGACAAGGTAGCCTTCCCGTGTGATTTGGGAATGTGAATCTTTATGGGAGTCGAAAGCCTTGTCTTTCTTTCATGGAGCAGCTGATGGGTTTGAACAACTGACCTTGTAGTTAGCCGACCCCCAGGTAACCAACAGGGACCCCCCTACAGGGATCCAGTCACTTAGAGGCTAGATTGGAGCTGCTTCTTTAGTGTTCCAAGACTAAATCTTTCCCGGAACAGACAAACCTCATAGAACTACTGGCTCATTCAAACCACCGACCTGTTGCAGCCCAATGCACCACCCAGGCTTCTGTGTAAAATGGAGAGGTGTTTTAATGGGTTTCAGTTCTGTGCAGTCTTCCCATTCAGAAGGGGGGACTGTTCAGAAGGTACCCTATTGTCACAGGTTATGTCTACCAATCAAATTTGCTGTAAAGTAACTTTCTGTAGTTTAGTCCCTTTTCTTCCATTACAAAATGGTTAACTTTCATTGGCATGCATTTAGCTCATGGGAGACCATTTAATCTTCCTTGAACTGTTTAACAAAACAGTAAAATACTAAAAATTCTGACTAAAGTACTATAAATCTCATGCAGAAATTTATTAGAGAACTTGTGACACTAAATTTTATGGAAGATGGACCTTTTTTTAAAAAACAATAAACAATAAACCAATTTTGGACTGGAGCCTCATAAAGGTAATGATAGCTAACATTTTAACAGTTTGATTAATTTCCCCCAAGCTGTCTGAGTGTTCATTCCCAGTCCCAGAATCAAGGCCCAATCTTTGCAACCCTAAAGGGCAGGCCAGGATGGGAGTAGAAAGCCCTGTCGTTCTCCCGCAGAGCAGTAGGTGGTTTCAAACTGCTGACCTTACACTTAGCAGCCCAATGGAACCAGTAAGCAGACTATCCTAACACCCCCTGCCCACCACCACCACCACCACACAACAACAAGAACAAATAGCAGACTCTTTGCCGTACCAGTCCCTTCTGAGCCCTGGCAGCCCTGTGAGCCGTGGAGAGGTGTTCTGTGCAGTTTGCAAGGCTGCCCTCTCTCCGAGTGCCGAATCAGAGCTTTCTCCTTTGGGAGTCCTGGTCCGCTGCATCACGGACGCTTCAGTGAGCAGCTCTTAGTCTCTCTGCCAGCACTCCTCCTCCCTATTTTAAAGTTTAGGGAATTTCCTTTCCTTCCCCTTTTGTCACCCACGAGCTCTTCTGGCTTCAGACACTATCTATGAAGTCTCTTATGTTCTTTTCATGCGCATGGGAAGAGGTCGCCACAATGGTTGAAGTGTTCTATTCATGATAGTTCTGCCCTTTTCTTTTTTTAAATTTTTAAAAAAATTTTTTGGGGGGGCTTCACTGCCCTCTGGTGGTGGGAGTAGGAGGCCCAGCATTTGCTCTATGGAGCTGGAATTGAACCTCCATCCCAGTGGGTCACAGTCCCACGCACAACCACTACGCCACCAGGGCTCAGCCCCAGTTCTACCCTTTCTGTCTCCTCACTCACTCCTCAGGACTAGGTCCCTGTGTCTCTACTTCAGATTACCTTGCAGATCTCATTTTATGGAGTATAACTGATTAAAAAAAAGATAAAGGCATAAAAAAGTCCAGTATTTTAAAATTAATGAACCAAAAAAAAAAATGCCATGTTGAGTTCCAGACTCTGTTTGTATACACCTCTCTGTCTGCTTTATTTTTGGTAGTGTAGTGGTTATGCATTGGGTTGTGATCCACAAGGTGGGCAGTTCAAAACTACCTGCAGCTTGGCTGGGAAAAGACTGGGCTTCCTACTTCTGTAAACTATTACCAGCTCAGAAACTCACAGGGGGTCACCGTGAGCCAGCAAGGGCTTGATGGTAGTGCGTTTGCTTTGGGTTGGTCTGCTTTATTCAGTAGAAGAATGCCCGTGAGTAAATTTGTATTCCTTTTTAGTCACACAAATGGTAATGAGATTGTTTGAGAAGCAGCCTCCCCAAAGTAATTGTACATGTTTTTCTTAATTCAGTTCTTTTTGGGAGGGGGGAGCATCACTGCTCTCTGGCGGTGGGAGTAGGAGGCCCAGCCTCACTGCTGGAATTGAACCTCCGTCCCAGTGGGCCGCAGTCCTGCGCACAACCACTATGCCACCGGGGCCTAGTCCCTCAGTTGTAGCTTTGATCCTTATGTTAAAACTTGAAGACTGCCTTGGGGGGCTGGGAGGCAGCACACACACAGCAGTCAGTGGGTTTGGGGGTATTGAAGTTGGCTTGAGGATGAATTGCTCACTAAGGAAACCTGAATGGGAGTGTTTGGATGAGCACCTGCCTGAAAAGCAAGGTCTTGGGGTCTGTATCACAATGTTATTGGATCCAGAGCTGGGCCAGTGCATCTGTGGGCTCTCTCAATGATCTTCTCCTCACATCATGCCAGGATCGCATGACCCGGGTGATGGAACTAATCTTGTGTCAGTCAGTGTGCAGAGTGTGTATCTGGTCTTGCAGTTTTTCCCTGACTTGCAGAGGTGCTATGAGTCGAAATCGAATGCCCTCGATGACAATGAGTTTGGGTTGGTTATGGCGTAGCAGCTTGAAGACAGCCGAATTCTTTAAAACAACGATTCCCATAAACAAGGCTAAGGCTGCAGTGTCTTTTAAAATCTAGTTTCTGAATTCACATAGCTTCATTTCTGCTGTACTCAGAAGGATGAGCGAGCTAACTATGGACTCCATGGTAGGATGAGATGAGTCTCAGTTCTACAGTGTAAGAAGATGACGGTGGGCGAGAGGACTGTGGTTGTGTGTACAGCTCCTCGAATACTTCAAATGAATAAATAATTTTTTTTCCTGAAAACCTTTGAACTAAAGAAACAAGTTAACTGTCTTTCAGACACCCAACCTTTTATGGATGCACTAGCATAAATGGGAACAATAAGAGACTGACTCTATTCAGTAGCAATTCTGAACCCTATCTGGTCAAGTCTCCATTTACTTTCAGAGGCTCTGGTCCACTCCCCATGTGCGCTTCTCTGTGGCTCTCAGCTTGCGCGATTACTGGAATATACTTTCACTTGTGTTCTCTGAACCATCATTGTCTCCTCAAAACAGTGTCTTATACAATGCCATTTTCTTAACCTGATTTCGGTGCGTGTCAATGTCGGTATCCGTTGACCTTTTTTTTTTTTCCTTTTATGAAATTTTTATCCTTTAGTTTCCAGCAGAGCAAATCATTTAAAAACCTTACTTCTGTTTCGTTGATAGGTGCTGTGCATTCGAATTCACCTCGTCGCAGGGATCTTGTGTAATAGACTAGAACTGCTCCGAAGCATTTTTCTAAACAATCTCTTTGGAAGCAGAGAGCTGGGCTCTTCTCCCAGAAACCCATTACCAGGCGAGTGCTTAACCATTTGCACTACTAGGTCACCTCTTTTAAAGTTTTGAAGATTTCCTATATACCAATTTATAATTTCATCCATCAGCCAAGAGCCATATCCACAAGTTGTATGAGATGATTAGATTTTAACTATAGGTTCCCTGTGACTCTTCTGTGGGATAGTACCCTTAACATTTTAGTCTTTCTGTTGTTTAGAAGCGAAGACAATCAATATGCCCTCAGGATTATGTAAAAAGGGGTGTGGCGGTAGTGGTGTTGACTTTCACAAAGGGAAGGGAGCATCGAACACATTAGCCCAAGTCAGAAGTCAGACCCACCTCCAATTTACAAATTTTCTATGCATTCTGATGACAAAACAAATGTGCCACAGCACACGTGACGTTGAAACCTGGTTCAATAATTGATTACAGTACCCACACAGAATTCATAAAGCATATTTACAATTAATGGATTTACTAGGGAAATTAGCAGGTTACGATTCAGGATCGGAAGTGCTCAGAATACAGCTCTTCATGTCAGAAGAACTTCTCAGTCATGCTCATGAGCACATCTCTCTGCTTCTCGGACTCCCAGCTAGGACATGACCCTTATCCTCTGCCCTGCCTGGGCCATGTTACAGAGCTTTTTTTATGCTGTCAACAACTGCTCAATGGGTCTATCACTCTATCATGAACCTCAGTGTGAATGTACTCAGAGTAACCCTGGTGGCGTAGTGGTTACACATCGGGCTGTGATGTGCAAGGCTAGCATTTCAAAATCACAAGCTGCTCTGAGGGAGAAAATTTTCTACTCCTATAAACAGTTAAGGTCTCCAAAATGCGCAGGGGTAATTCTACCCCTGTCCTGCCAGATTGATATAAATTAGCATGGACTTGGTGACAGTAAGTGAAGGTACTCCCACACCTTGGAACTGTAAACCTAGCTCTCTACTTAAGTGCCTGGAGGCATCCTACTATAAAAACAAGCTTCGTGTATAAAGACACTCAGTTTTGCCCCTGGACTTGTAAACCCATCACTCTGTCTAGTGCTCTGGCTCTTGGTCCTGCTCCTGCCATTCCTCTACCACTTGTGCTTTGGGCCATCTTTAGAAAAAAAAGTCTGTTGTATTTCTCTAGTGGTTCTTTGCAGAGTAACACCAAAGTTCTTGAGGGATAGGTGTGGAGTTGCTAGAGAGTGAGTATCAGGGGGTGATCAATCCTCTGATACACTTACAGCAAGGGTTCAACAGGCAGCTGTGCAGCCATCATTATTATTTATTATAATAACGATAATAGAAATCATGACAGAGAAAAAAAGTAACAATGATACCAAACATGCATAACGTTAGGGTAGCATACTCATCTCCACCCCGTATGGTGGTCTGCATCGAGATGGAGAGGGACAGGGAGTTACATGATGAGGATGAGGAGCCGAGAGCATCCAGCGCTCAGGGTCAGCAGCAAGGGTCAAGAGTGAGGGTGACGAACATTAATTTTCCCCGTTTAAGTAGCCTAACAGGGACACATCATTTCTCTAGTCACCAGTCAGGACACACCGCAGGCCGGGGCTGTCTTAAGGGCTTTAATATGGTAATGGTTTAGGGATGCCTCATGACTAAGAGAAGAGAAATGTGATAAGGAAAGGCCCCAGACTCCTGGGAGTAGGTGAACAGGACTATATAGTTAGGGCTCATTGACAATGACTCTTGAATCCCACCCATAGGCCTCGAGGGAAGCAGATCACTATCCTAACTTGAGTCATGCAAAGCCCTCATAAAATTGGGAATTCAGTGAGAATGGCTAGCACACTAAGTGTTGGTGAATGGCTTGCTTAATATTTTAGAGTATGATAATTGTGGAAAAGTTCTGTCTTCATTCCACAAGTGAGGGCCTTTTATACCCAACAGAATTGTGCATTTTTCATTTCATCTGCAGCGTTTGCTCATTTAATATCCATATCCAGTCATCTTTCATGGTGATCTAATATTTTCCTCTTGGCAAAGCCAAAAATATGATTATGGGTAGTACATGTTTTAAGTTATACCAAGTTCTCAGACACATAGAATTGATGAATAGTAATTGTTTTAACTGGCGACTGTTGAGACCGTGTGTCCTAGAAGGAAAGAGGAAAATGCTCTTTGGGAATCGGAGAAATTATATTTCTACCTAAAATCTAGCTCTGCATAAGTATTGACCATACCTTCCAGCAAATTCTTAAAATTAATCATTGAAGATATCAAGAACCATCTGGTTTAACTTCATGACTATGATCAGCAAGCATTTCATTTACGGTGGTGGGTGCGTGTGCAGCCACCAGTATCTCCTTTCTTCTCGCGCACTCCGGCTTAGCTCTTCTTCTTCTTCTCCATATGTGGGCCACGTGTGCTTTGCAAGGTTTTATACTATTTCAGATGCTTAGTCTGCACCGGCTGGACTTCGTATATTACATCTTATCACGTTGGTTCCCCTCAGCTTTCAGCAACAACAGTATCTTGCTAGTGGTTGTGGGGGAGCCTCTCAGGCAGAAGCTTGGGAAAGCCAAAGACCAGAAAGCTGCTACCTGTGGGAAAGATGGATCAGGGACCAGCTTCCTTTTGGCCCTCTTAAAATGATCAAAGCTAGGGTGAAATGAATAGGATCTGCTAGTTGTGCTAGTTGTGAATTCATCACAATTCATTGTAATTCCTGTTCTTAGGAGAGCAAGCTACTGTTTAACAACTTAGGCTACTGACAGTGCAAAGTCTGTTACTGAAAATTTGAAGGCAGTATTTACTTGCAAATCCTTAGGCATTATTTGAATAATCTTCTAAAATGCATGCAAAATAATATCATGAGTTTGGATAAGAAACCTGATAAGGTTTGTCATTTTATGATAATATGATTCTTAAGAGTATATAGTGTTTCAAAGAAGTGAGATCATTAAATAGCAAACTTTGTGTGTTAGTCTGCGTAGTCTAGAGAAACAAATTCATAGACACTCAGGCGAATAAGACAGGGCTTTACATAAAGAGTAATTGTTGGGTTGGTGGCGTAGTGGTTGTGTGTGGGACTGCAGCCCACAGGGCTGACAGTGATGCCACACACACACACACACACACACACACACACACAAAGAGTAATTGTACATTAAGAAAATATCTCAGCCTGTCCAAATCAAGTCCTTAAGTCTGATATTAGCCTGTATGTCCACTACCAATCTATTAATTCTACTTCAGACTCACGCAACACAGGCAATGATGCCAAATGCACAAAAATTTCAGACCATTTGGTGGAAAATCTTGTGGATCCAGTGATGGTGGAAGCATGTTAAGTGCTAGCATGGGTCTCCACGCAGCTCCTTCAAGCAAGGTTGCCATTAGCCTGCCTCCATGCGACTGGACAATGGGAATATCTTGCAGGGAGTGAGTGCATCTGGACTCTAGTCAGTTATTTACCTCCTTAGTGTTTCCAAATGAAGTCATCAAGCTGCGACCCAATTGACTGGCTGGACTCCACCCTTTCACAAGTTGACGAGATTTTGTAATGGACACACTTGGGAAAGGAAGACATGACATAGATGTAAAAAACATTGAACACTGTCAGAATACCTTAAACGTAGCATGAAGATGGCAGGTAATTGAAATGTTAAATTTTAACGATCAGGTCATTTGAGGTTATTTCATTTGGCATAAGAGTTTTAATAAAGACTTTACCTGGGCTGGCTTTACCAGATAAAACTTTAAGGAGAAAGGTTTGAGTAGAAGTTGTCATTCACTCTAATTCACATGTTATGAATTCTGTGATTAACTGTTCACTTCTCTATTGCCTGGAAAATTTTTTTTATAAGATTGACATAATCTTTTTTTGGATTCGGAACTTTGAGAAGATATTGTATTGGCTAGGTAAATAAAAGAATGTCATAAATCTTAGATAATCTCTGATATTGGATGGTTAAATTTTTGTCTTTTTTTACTAAAAATTCATCTAAGGATGGCCATATTTTAATATGCTGACACATGCTTGAGGGAATACTTTCTGACTGGGCATCTTGAGACTTCAGAGGATGGGTTTGCCTTCCTGGAATGTGGCCAGTGTCGACTGCTTTTGCTTTTCTGACTTTGTGTTGTGGTTGTTGTGTCTGGGTGCTTGTGGCTGTGTGCCATCCAGTGCATTCCACCTCGTAGTCTGCAAGAACAGAGGCAGCTCTCCAGAGTTATACAGATTCCAGGCCTGTAACCTGGATAGGGGGAACCCTGCCTGGTGGTGACTGGTTGCATGTTGGTGCTGAGATCCAAGAGGTCAGCAGTTCAAAACCACCTTCTGCCCCGCAGAGGGTGACAGTCTTTTTTTTTTCTTTTTTTCTTTTCTTTTTTTTTTTTTTTTTTTTTTGTGGTGGGGGCGGTGGGCATCACTGCTCTCCGGTGGTCATGGGAGGTACCCAGCACTGCTCCTGAGAGCCGTTGCTGGTTTTGAACCACCAAGCCGGCGGGCCGCAGTCCCGCACTCAACCACTTCTGCCACCGGGGCTCAGCCCGAGGGTGACAGTCTTAGAAACTCAAAGGGAAGTTATTCTCTGCCGTCTAGGGTCACTCTAAGTTGACCTCAACTTGATGGCAGTGAGTTTGGAATCTTTACAGAAGCAGATAACCATGTCTGTCTTGTGGTGCTGCCACTTGGTTTGAACTGTGTACTTTTCAATGAGCAATTAACAGACCGTTGGAGTTCCTATGTGTACTGTTTAAAACATGAGGCTCATTTGGCACTGAAAGCTGGAAACTCTCACTATAGCTAAGAAACTTGATTCTCCCTTAAATATACTCCAAAAAGAGTTGTTATGTTAGGTGCCATTGAGCTGATTTTTCACTCCTATCCCACGGGACAGAGGAGCACTGCCTCACAGGGTGGCCTGCGCTGTAATATTTGGGGAAGTAGATTTCTGGGTCTCCCTCCTGCAGAGCCAGAACATAGGTTAGAATCCCCAGCTTTATGGGTTAGTAGTGAGTGTTGGACCTTTGTTCCATCAGGGCTTTTAGAAAAGCAACTGCTGTGTGTTTATTTGGCCAGTACAAAAACCGACTGTGCATGATGAATGTGTCTCGAATGTTTCAGCTCACTATGACTCTCAGATTGTGGCAGCCCAGGTACATCAACACATTTGAACTGAAAGTTGAATTCCCAGTTGGCATGTGCAGTTGTAGAGCACTATGCGTTGGAGTTACCTGTCCCCAGATGATGTGCTATTTATCACAGTGGGGTCCAAGCACACATGAACCGCAGATGCCAGGGTTACAACTAATCATAGGAACAGTGTTATCAAAACTCAAGAAGCCTTTCTATGATTTTAGGTGCTCTTTTTCACCTCAGCTGGTACTGCACATTATGGGGAAAAAAATCTACAATGCTGAGGGAGAATCATAAAGCAATACATTGACAATAAGTACAATCATGTCAAGCACTTGTAAAGAACTTGTTTTCATTCAACTATCATTTTTGGAGGGAACTTTTTCGTTATTATTTGTGTATTCTTTTATTTATCTGTTTTTACCTTTTGTGTTTCTTGTGTGCTTTTGAGCCAGTTTGCGCCATCAATCTTTTGGTTAGCAGCTGAGCGTGTAATGATGTGCACCACCAGTAAAATTTGCACTTAGGAATTTGCTTTTTAAGATAACATCCCTAAAAATGCTCTTTTTCTTTCTTTTTTTTTTAATGCCCCTTTTCACCAAGCCTTCAGATAAAAATTTGTTGACCTCTTTTTTTTTTTTTTTTTTTTTTTGGTGGGGAGGGGGGAGGTTATCACTGCCTCTGGTGGACGTGGGAGCTACCCAATGCCACTCATGAGAGCAGCGGCTGGATTTGAACCGCCACACCGCGGGCCACAGTCCCGCACTCAACCACTTATGCCCCCGGGGCTCAGCCCCACATATAAATTGGAAAAGGGTAAATATGTGGCAGAAATTGCAGATGACATTTCAACCTTCCCATGCATGCTTATTCCATCTACACTAAAATTCAAACTTCTTTGAATGGCCTCCGCTTTCTGGGCATCTCAGAATCATTGGGATGGATTTAAAGTCTACTCAGGTCTGGCTCATCCTCCAGAAATTCGGACTTAACTGGTTGGAGGCACAACTCAGGAACCCGAGTCTTTAAAAACATTCTAACTGATTCTAATGGGCACCACATTTAAAGAACCACAGGCTTGAGAGACTACATCTTTCAGACACCATCTAAACCTTCAGCCTCATCTTCTTTTTGCTTTCCTCTGTCTCTCAAAAGTGTTCTTGCTCCATGACTTTCCTACTGTATTTGGCAAATCGTCTGCATGGGGCCTCTTTAAAGTTCTGGAAAACAAGCAGATTACTTTGAAGACGGAAGTGACCCTGACCCCGACCTAACCCATGGTATTTTCCCTTGCCTCATATGTAAGTGAAAGTTAGATATAGAGTAAGGAAGACCAAAAAAGCATTGGTGCATTTGAATGACGGTGCTGGCAAAGAATGCTGAGAGGACCACGAACTGTGAGAAGAACAAACCAATCGGTCTTACTTATGTTCAGAGTGCTCCCAGGGGGTGGGGATATGTCACATCTTTTAGACTTGTCAGGACAGACCGATCCCTGGAGAAGGACAGCATCGAAAAAGAGTAAAACCACCAACAAAATGGATTGGTACAATGACTGCAACAAAGAGATCAAACATAAGAACAGTTGTGGAGATGACACAGTACTGGGCAGTGTTTTGCCATGCTGTTGATGGGATCTCTATGGGTCAGAACCAACCTAACATCAGCAGCGGCAACAGACCTTTCCTGAATCCCAGAATGGTCTTCCTACTGATGATACAGGATCAGCACTGTGTTAGTCTGGGTAGACTAGTAAAACAAATTAATAGGGACTTATATGTCTATAAAAAAAGGCTTTAAATACAAGAGCATCTATACATTAACAAAAGATCCCTGCTCAGTCCAGATCTAATATCGATCTATAAAGTGTTCAGATGCTGGAAGCACATGTAGGAAGATCACAGGTCAGTGGGTGGGAAAGCTCGTGAATCAGTGGCACTGTGAGCATCTCAGTGCTGACAGGGGCCTCCACATGGTTCCTCCAACTCAGGGCACTGGCATGGCTTCATCTATCTTGTCAGCTGCAATGTCTTCTGGGGAGTTAGGGTGTGTCCCTTCTCCAGTGAGCTATTTCTTAATGCCTCCCCTTGAGGTCATCAAGGTGTGACCTGATTGACAGACTAAACTCCACCCTTTCACTCTTTAATCCTTTCACATTGACAAGAGATTATATAACTACCACAGGCTCCTTCCCAGCCTTTTGGTCTCAGCAAGACTTTTGACTCCCTGTCCCAAGCTTTCTTTGCCCCAGCACTGTAGCATCTTGTGTTTTACTTTTGTTATTAAATCTTTCAGCCATGAGCCATCATCATGACCATTTATCTCTTAGTTCCCACCCCCCACCCCCACCCCCACCCCCCCCACCCCACTGCACTAGAACATAAGGCTCTGTGAGGACAGAGCCTTCATACATCTGGTTCATATTATCTCCTCAGTGTTTAAAACCAGACAGTAGCTGTTCTAGAAATATTTTTTGAATAAATGAATGCATCATCTGATAGAAAAAGGGCATCGTGTGCCTAAAAATCTGACAGAAAGATGCCTATGTGTGTATACTTTAAATGTTAGAACAAACTCAAAGACAAGACAAAAAACCAACCTTCTTGTCACCGAGACGGTTCTGATGTGTAATGGCCCAATAGGACAGGGTGGAACTGTGCCTGTGTTCCCGGAGTCTGATTCTTCATGGGAGGAGAAAGCCTCCTCGTCTCCCAGGCAGCACTGGCGGTTTCCACTATGCCACCAAATACGTAGACAAAATGAGGACAGATGGCCACCGGCAGAGGAGTTCTCCTGGGAAATGTGCCCGCAGCGTGACTGAACATGTAGGGAGAGTGACACTCTTGCCACCGAGGCCTAGCCTCTTCCCACCAGTTAACAGCTTTCTTTCAAATCTTACCATCATCACAAAGGGCCACACTTTTGAAATGTTCTTATCCTCTCTGGAGAAATCCTCTTCTAGTTCAGACCTCAAGGAGAAGTATCCAGCCACTGCCAGATCGTCTATTCTGATTGGTGGCGACTCTTCTGGACCCATAGAATCATCCCATACAGTTTCTAAGGCCATCCATATTTAGGGAGACAAACTACCACATCATGCACAGAGCAGCTGATGGTTTCAAACTACCAGCCTTGTGCCTCACAGTTGATCACTTAACCACTGCACCCCTGAGCTCCTGAGGAAACAATAGGAATGATAATTACTAACTTCAAATGGATCTGACAGGAACATAAGTAAGATGAAGTAGTTTTCATAGAACAAAGCAATAAATAAGGTGTCCTAGACCTAGTAGGGGTGTGATATTGTGCACAGTTAGAAACTTAAGAAGACATTGTTGGTGCCAGTAAGTCTGAGCATGGGCTTCCACCTGATACATAGCTTCTCTTCTGAACAAGGATTCCATCACCCACTTGGGACTTTTAATAAATTATTAACTCCATTTTTGGACAAATTTCAATAAAGGCTATTTAGCTAGATCCATTTTCCAGTAACACTTGATAAAACTTTCACAATGTACTATTTCATGGATGTTGATTGCCAGTAAACCCAATAGTAATTTACATTGGTGACTTTGAACTTTGTTGTTCACAAGCAGCAGTGCATGGACATGTAAATATTTAATATTCTCTTTATGTGGAGATCCTGTTAGCTTTATGACTACTGTTGTCATATTTTGCACACTTCAATACTCCTAAGGTTTGTCTTATGAGGATGCCTCCTGCTTCAACACTCCTCCAGTGCATCCTTCCCATCAATTCGAACCCAGATTCACAGGTCTTTCTAAAGGGGACTCAAGTATGTGAAAGGATATACTTTTAATATGGTTGTAGAATTGTGGAGTGCCTCATAGGCCAGCAATATGACAAGAGAAGCAGGTGTTCAGGCTGAAAGTGATAGCTTTCAGAATCTCAGTCCTAAACACATGTTGTTGTTCTTGTCATCACTCCCCTACTGCTGCCCCCATGGCAGTGGGCACCTCCTTTTCTAATTTTGTGAGAAACTCTTAAGTGTGCACATCAAGCAATGTATCTCATTTTAAAGGAAGAGTCACTAAGAAAGGGATTCTTTTTTCAAACTATTGTGAATTGGGTGGTTTAGAAAGCAAATCACTTTTTCGTTCATCCAGTCACACACCTTTTGTTTTGTCTGATTCATTGCAAACCCTGCAATCATCATATGGCACCTTATTTCTTACTTCCTCCCCTTTTCCCCAGCTCTTTCTTAACTTGGTCCTTAGGCAAAGTTTTGACCTTAAATGGTGGGTTATTCTAAGGTTATTCTTCCCCTTATAGACCAGTCTATTTTTTGGCAGAAAATTGAGCCATTGGGGTTTCAATTATAGACCTGAAGGGGACCTTAGCACCAGTATCTCTGGAGTTCTACAAGTTGCTGTCTAACCCGTAAGTAAGCCTGGTATTTTTTATGGTTTTGAGTTTTATTTAATGTTTTTCTTCCACTCAATCCTGGACCTTCTAGTGCAGTCCTTGTCAGAGAGGTTGGTAGTGAAACCTGGGCACCCTCCAGTTCCTCTGGTCTCACAGTTGTGGAGAGTGAGGTCCATGACAGATCAGGCCACTGGAATAATGGTCTCTACATATTTTTTATTTTCACTCCTCCTCTTCCCTCTAGACCAGGCGAAGCCAGTAGTGGCCTGTTAGGTGACTGTTCACCTCGTCCTTACTCACCAAATCCTATATCGAACATTGTGTTATCAAGAAAGGAGGCTTCAAACCAGACTTACAGCATCCATAGTGGTCCTTTTAAAATTTGAATATGCATTTCTTATATTTGCCTTTAATTTTGCACGAGCTTAAATTTTGGGGAGGAGCAGAAGTAAAGGGTGAGGGAACACCAGTTAGAGCAAAGATGCAGGTGTGAGGAAGTGTGACAATGAACTGTAGTTGTTGGTATGCTTGAGTGTAATGTGTAATTTGTTTTCTGGAAAGGGAGGGTTGTAACTTAAAGGGGGGGGTTCTTGATAAAGCTAGTGATGAGAGCTATATTCCAAGCTGAGAAATCTGAACCTTCCATTGTCGGCACGAGCTAGCTTAGTAGCGATGTAACTGATTATTGGAGGAGAAAGGGAAGTGAGGGGGGAAGATAAAATTACAATCACACGAATGTTCAGGGTAAAAGACAAATCTCAGTTTTGATGGTAACAGAAAGAGAAAGACAATTTTGAAAATCTCTCAAAGAGAGAATTTTGACTTTTTAGTTAATTATTTGAAATAGGGAGAAGAATAGAGATAGTACACTGGGATTTTTAACTTGGGTTATGTGTTAGTCTGGGTAAGCTAGAGGAACAAATTTCATAGGCATGCATGTGGCGGTCATGTACTTATGTTAATTTTATGATTGAAATGTAGGGGTGGAGTCTGGCCTGTTAATCTAGAGATAGCCATTGAGTAGCCGATGAGGCCTCTGTGTGGGCATGGCTTCCATCTGAGACTCCTGGGAAATCTCGCTTTATTTCCCTCGTGAAGATGAGAAGCTATCTTCCCCAGTTGTTGGGAGTTAGTTTCAGAGATGATTAATCACAGGCAACACAGAATGGCGGCGTCTGGGAGGCTGGAATAGCCGGTGGAGAAACCACACGGCTTTGCCCTGATGAAGCCGGACCTCTGAGGCTGGGGAAGCCACATGGAGGCCTCTGCCAGCAATGAGTTGCTTCTGCCACCACCAGATGCTGTTGATGGACCCTGAGTCCTGGAAGCGAGGAGCCATGGGGAGGCACCTGTTGGTGCCAGGATTTTGTAGCCACTGACCTGTGACTTCGTGAGTCAGAAGGAGACTTTATGGACTGATTTTGGGCATATGGGTTAATAATATCGGACTTGTGACTTTGAGCTGGACTGGGCTGGGATGTTTTCTCAATGTTCTGTACCCCTTGAATATAAACCCATCCCTTATATCCATATGCGTGGCTTTGAAATTTGTTCCTCTAGTCTACCCAGACTAACACAACACATATGGATGTAAGGGAATGGTTTATATACAAAAGAAATGTGACACTGAGAAAGCAGCCCAGTATAGTCCATTTCAAAGACATAAGTATATAACCCATAATATTAACCCATATGCCCGAAATCAGTCTGTAAAGTCTCCTTCTGACTCACGAAGTGACAGGTCAGTGGTTGCAGAATCCCGGCACTGGCAGGGGTCTCCACATGGCTCTTTGGACTCGGGGACTTCCAGGACTCGGGGTCCATCAACAGTATCCAGTGGTGGCAGAAGCAACTCATCGCTGGCAGAGGTCTTCATGTGGCTGCTCCAACTTCAGAGTTCTGGCTCCATCAGGGCAAAGCCGTGTAGCCTTTCCTCTGGCTCCTCCAGCTTCTCAGATGCTGCCATTTTGTCTTGTCTGTGATTCATCATCTCTGAGGCTAACTCCCAACAACTGGGGAAGATAGCTTCTCATCTTCATGAGGGAAATATCACGAGATTCCCAAAAATCTCAGGAGAAAGCCATGCCCACATAGAGGCCTCATTGGCTACTCAATGGCTCTCTCCAGATTAACAGGCTAGACTCCACCCCTACATTTCAATCATAAAATTAACATAAGCACATGACTGCCACAGGTTACTAAGGAGTTCTAAGTCTTACTAACAGATTTGAGGTTCAGAAGCTAGAACACTACATTGCAATATATGTCTTCTTGTGGCACATGTGTGCATGCATGTCCAATAGCAACACAAGCTATGTATTCTAAACAGGAAGACTTCATTCTGTCACTTGAAAATGATTTTTACCCACAGAAACTATTTTTCTCTCCTGCAGCTCGCTTTAGAACTTCAATCTCATGTATAAAGTAGGCAAGAGGAAGTCTTTCTCATTGACTTGTTGGAAGATTAAATGTGGTCACTGAAATCATTCTTCTAAAAAAATAAAAAGTACTATGTGAGTTATTAGATCTGTATATTAAGTTGGGAAATGGGGGTTCAAAGGAAGTTTTTGCCAATCAACATGGGTCCCATGACCTGAGGATGTGTGTTCAGGTTCACGCACTTATTTTCCCCAATTATTTTATTGGGAGCTCCTACAGTTCTTATAATATTCAATACATCATTTGTAGCAAGCATACTTGTACACATATTACTATATTCATTTAGAAATATTTTCCACTTGAGCCTTTAGTATAAGCTCCTCCTTCTCCCTCCCTCCTTTTTTTAATGAATCATTTTATTGGGGCCTCATATAGCTCCCATCACGATCCATACATACATCAATTACACGCAGACCACATTTACACACTTATTGCCATCATCACTCTCAAAACATCCTCCCTCCTCCCAGGCCCCCAGTATCAGCTCCATATATTTCACTTTCTTCTCCCTCCTCCCTCATGAACCCTTAGTAATTTATAAATTGTTATTATTTTCATACTGTACACTGGCCAGTGTGTCCCTTCACTCACTTCCCTGTTGTCCATGCCCCAGAGAGGAGGCTACATGTAGATCCCTGAAATTGGTTCTCCCTTTCTATTCCACCAACCCTCCACTCTCCCAGTATCACCACTCCTACTACTAGGCTTGAGGGATCATCTATCCTAAATTCCCTATGTTCACGTACTTTTAAAGAATTTCTTCAAATTTCTTAGGTTACTGATTGACACATGGAAATGCATGTTGCCAGAGCTGTGGAGCGAGGTCTGAGCCCTAGTGACCATCTGTACAACAGTACGAGGTCTTCCTTGCTTCTGCTCCTTCCTTTCAGCTCTGGCAATGGCTGAGCCCATTTCATTGTTGCAGTCACAGTTGCAGTCCTCTTGTTGAATGTCTTCATCTTCTTTTTTTGCCTGGCTTTTTCTAAGTCCATTCAATGAACAAATATAGCATAAAACTGAGTACAGGGCTGAGCCCCGGTGGCGTAGTGGTTGTGCGTGGAACTGCGGCCCACTGGGATGGAGGTTCAATTCCAGCAATGGGGCTGGACCTCCTACTCCCACCACCGGAGAGCAGTGATGCCCCCCCCCCAAAAAAAAATGAGTACAATGGATAGATATTCATGATGCTAAAGAATGAGCTGTTTTATTGGTTATAGTTATATGTGTCCCCTGCACTGAATTCCACAACTATTTCCATTCATATATGACTATCAAGTGGTTTTGTTTATTTTGGCATTATTTTGGTGGTTATGCCAAATGAAAGCTAAAAGGAACTCACAATCCGGTCTGTAGTGTGCTTATTTGGTATTTTCTTTATTCTCAAGCTATGTTCAACATTGTTCCGAGTTGAAAGGACTTATTAATTGTACAGTCAATAAGTTTCAAACTAATAACGGTTAAGTACTTACAATAAACTGGCAGCAGTAAAGGTTAGTAGACGTAGATATGATTTTCCTGTGTTGTCCCTGGAGTGCAAAATATTTATTACTTGAGAACAAAGAACCTTAGAGTTAAAGGCAAGTGCTTCTGTATATACGACTAACAGTAGACCTGCAATGAAAAAAAAAAAAAAAACAGGAGAAAACAGTTCAGTGTTTACTTCTTGCTAAGCATATTATAGAAGGAAGTTTCCTGCCAACTTAATCGTTACAGAAACTTAATCGTTTCTGTAAGAGTCACTTTAGGGAAGTAAAGTACTTTGGAAAAACGAGGACCCACTTGGGTTTCTAATATTTACCCTTTATTCATTTGACCTAAGGACTGTGTCTCATTATGGTGTTGCATAACTCCATATTCATATCTGATGAAGTTTGTCAGTGGCATTTCTTAAAGTAATTCATGACAAATTAAGCTTTTGCTTTTGTAACCTCTAATGTGATAGGAATATGTCATTAAAGCTGTGAAGGAACTGAATTGCAGCTATAATTTCTCTAACATTGGCATTTTAAAGTACTTTATTAATTAAGATGAGAAGGGAGATATTTTTCATATTGAACAGAGGATTACCATCTTTTCCTTGTAATTGCAATTTTTAGAGCTTTTTGTGATTATATTGAAATTGGATTGAGATTTAAATTTACTTTTGAAAGTGAATGCAAACAAATAAGTCAAGTACTGCTAATTCTTACTCATTTTTTTGGGTTTTTTTTTGTGGGGGAAGGAGCATCACTGCCCTCTGGTGGTGGGAGTAGGAGGCCCATCCTTTGCTCCTGTGGAGCCGCTGCTGAAATTGAACCTCCATCCCAGTGGGCCACAGTCTCGCACACAACCACTATGCCACCAGGGCTCAGCCCTCCTTATTTATTTTTAATTACTTCATTCAGTTATGCAGTTAATTTGTGAATGGCTTTCCTATACCAGGTAAAATTACATTTATTTTGTAAAATCACAGACTTAAAGTAGACATATTTATTAGAAATCAAGAATATATTGTCCAATGTCCAATAAGCACATAAAAAGTTCCTCAACACTTATTCTGACCCATAGTGAACCTCTGTACAACAGAATGAAACACTGACTATATTGCAGCATCCTCAAAATTGTTAGGTTGGAGCCGATTGCTGTAGACATTGTTGGGATCCAACTCATCAATGGTCTTCTTGATCACTACCTTTCAATTGTACCAAGCATAATATCCTTCTTCAGTGTGGTGGTTGCATGATCTTGTGTCAACTTCCGGAAAGGTGGTGTCTTGTAGCCTGTCAATCAGGTCGCTGCTTGATGACCTCATTAGAGGTACAATGGAGATAAATAGCTCCCTGCAGGTGGGAGACACACACTCACTCTCTGCGTGACATGCCTGTGAACAAGACACGTGGAGCTACCCTAGAGGCCTGGAGCTGCAGGAGTCACATGGAGACCCCTGCCAGCACTGAGATGTTGTTTCCACTGTCCCTGGATCCATAAGACTTTCCATCTACTAACCTGTGATCTTCTTGCGTTTGACATCATTGTATGTGCTCAATTTATGAAGAATCATGTATGTGAAGAATTTATGAACTAGGATTGGACATATGAGCTAGTATTGGACTTACTGACAAATATTGAACTTATGATCTTGATCTGGACTGGGGTGGATGTTTTCTTAATATGCAATTACTCTCAGATGTGAAGCTCTCTCTCATATATAGATGAGGTTTGTTTCTCTAGTCATTCTGAACTAGCACACCAACCGTGATATCCTGCTGCCGGGACTGCTCTCTCCTGACAAATGTCCAAAGTATGTAGGATGAAGTCTTGCCATCCATGTGTTCAAGGAGCAAACACTCTGGTCTTACACCTTTCAAGACAGATTTGTTTGTTGTTTTGGCAGCCCATGGCACTGTTTACATTAGCACCCCCCAAATGCACTTATTGTTTTAGGTCATCCTTAGGCAGTGTCCAACTCTCACATGCATATGAAGTAATTGAAAATGTCACGGCTTGAATCAGGTATACCTCAGTCCTCTCAGTACCCTCCATGTTTTTGAACACGCTGAAGATATCTTTCGCAGCAGAAGTATCCACTTGAGCACATTGCTTAATCTTTTTGACGGCTGCTTCTATGAGCACTGATTGTGGATCCAAGCAAGGCAAAAATCCTTGACAACTTCAATCATTTATACAGTTATCATTGCCATTGTTAGGTGCCACTGAAAGAACTCCTACTCATAGGGACTCTGTGTACAGCAGAACAAAAGACTGTCCTTTCTAAACAAGTTTTATCTTTCAGTCCATAGTCACAACTCTGTCAACCCATCTCATTTACAGACTCCCCTTTCTCATTTGCTGATTCTTTCCTAAGCATATTGTCCTTCTCCAGTGTCTGCCCTTTCCTTCTAGCATGTGAAAAGTACATCATGCCAAGTATCATCATCCTCACTTTTAAGGAGCGCTGTAGTCGTGCATCCTCCAAGAAGGATTTGTGTTCTTCTAGAAGCCCATGGGCCTGTTAAAAACCAACACCAACATTCAAATTTAGCAATTCTCCACTCTTTCATATTCATGGTCCATCTTTCATATGCATATGAGGTGATTGAAAGTACCATCTTTTGTGTTCTTTTGCACTTAAAGACCTCATGTGCAGCACATTTGCCCACACAACTGGTCATTGGTTTTAACTGTTCCTTCTATGAGACTTGATTGTGGAACCAAGTAAAATGAATTACTTCATGGATTTATTCTTTTCTCTGTTTATTATGATGCTATGTATGGGTGTAGCAATGAACATTTTGGGTTTCTTACACTGAGTTCTAATCTACACTGAAGGCTATAGTGGTTGATCTTCAAGTGATTCAAGTCCTCTTCCCTTTTAACTAGCAAATTTGTGTTTTTAATGAGTCTTCCAGCACGTCTGATTTCTTTTAACTTCTTGTATAATCCATATTCTTGGATTATTTGATCCGCAAAAACATTGAATAAAGATGAAAGGATGCAACCCAGATACATACTGTTCCTGGTTTTAAACCAGGCAGTATCCCCCTGTGCTCTTTGAATAACTGCTTTTGTGTTCAGGCAAAGCTTCCTCATGAGCCCAATGAAATGTTCTGGAATTTACATTCATCACAGTGTTATCTAAAGTTAATTCTGACCACATAGTCAAATTTCCTTGCATAGTTGATAAAGCACCATTGAACCTATTTCTGATATTCTCTATTTTCAGCCAGTATCTAATGTTAGCAATGTTTCTCTCATTCTATATTTTTTCCTCCATCTGAATTGAAACACTGGCAACTCCCTGTCATTGTGCTGTTGAAATCACTGAAAGATTTTAAGCAAAATTTTAGCTACATGTGACATCAATGATATTGTTCAATATTTTCTGCAATTTGTTGGGTCACCTTTTTTTGGAATGGGCATAAATATGGATCTCTTGTTAGTTGGCCTGATGTTATCCTTCTGAATTTCTTGGCACAGATTAATGAAGTGCTTCCAATTTTCATTATCTTTTTGGAACATTTTGATTGGTATTCTCTCAGTTCCTGGACCCTTGTTTGTCTCTAATGCCTTCAGTGTAACATATACTTCTTCCTTCTATAGCATTGTTTCTTGATCTTATGCTTCCATAAATTTGAACGGAAACATTTTGATTGGTATTCTATTTCTGGAACCTTATTTGTCTCTAATGCTTTCATTGTAGCATAGACTTAGTTTCTTGATCTTATGCTACCATAACTTTGAACGCTTGGCACAGTAACTATTCCATGTTCCTTTGATGCTTTCCTCATCAACATTTTTGACCACTGGATTCTTCAATATTGTACCTTGAGGTTTAATGGCTTGCTTTTTGTTCTTTAGTTTTTTCATCTTAAGAGATGCTTACTATGCTTTTCCACTTTGGTTTTCTTACCTTGGGTCTTTGCACATTTCAGTGTAATACTTTACTCCCTCTATACCTCCCAGCTGCCTTCTAAAAATTTCTGCTCAGCTCTTCCTTATTTCTTCCATACCCTGTATGTTTGTATGTATGTATTTGAGTATGTATGTATGTATGTACTTATTCTTGGTTTAAAGAGTTAGGAAGTATCCAGAAGAGCCCACAGAATTGTACTGGGTGGAGTGGAGCTTTCATGGTATGCGGTTTTTCCTCTAGGCAAGCATTCATCACCTCACTTCAACTTAGTGCACTCAATGGCATGCCCTGGGAAGATTCTCTCTGGTCAGAATAAGTTTTTTCATAAAAGCAGTTTTTCTTGAGCCATATTTTTTGGGATGACTGATTTAAGATACAAGCATGCACTCTGAAAATTTGTTTCTTGTTCAAGAAAACTGCCACAGAAATTGTTGTGATGATGAACACAGTTTGCAAGAACAGTGCAATGGGAAAAACTCAAGTGAATGACTAGTTTTCTTGTTTCAAAAAAAGTGAAATGTGGACTGAGCCCCGGTGGCGTCAGTGGTTGAGTGCGGGACTGCGGCCCGTGGGCTTGGCAGTTCAAATCCAGCGGCGGCTCTCAGGAGCAGCATTGGGTAGCGCCCATGACCACCAGAGGCAGTGATGCCACAAACAAACAAACAAACAAACCAAAGAAACAAAAAGTGAAATGTCAATTGATGACAAATTTCATTCTGAATGTCGTCAACTGCCTGAATGGATGAAGATGTCATCTCAGTCCATTTGGAGTTTGTTCCACCAGGTCAGACTGATAATCAAGTGCTCTATTTAGAGATTCTGAAAAGATTGCATTACAGTGGGTGACCAAAATAGGTCCACTTTGTGGCAGACGGGACTGGATTTCTCCCAAGACAGTGCATCTTCTCACATAGCCATTTCAGGGCACCAGCTTTTTTTTTTTTGGCAAAAAAAACCCCCAGCATCTCTCTCTTATCCTCCATACCTTACTCACCTGACCTCGCTTTGTACAACTTCTTTTTGTTTCTGTGAGTGAAGACAAGACATGAAAGGATGGCGATTTGTAGACATTGAAGAGGAGAAGTAAAAAAGAGGGAGGTACTGTGAGTTTTCCAAACCAATGAGTTTCAAAATCTCTTTCAGAACCTCTAAATCTCTTATCTTTTCAGAACCTCTAAATAGAGAGCTTAATTGAAAGTCTGACCTGGTGAAACAAAATGACGAATAGTAGTCTTTTTTCAGCTCCGTAATACTGAAGATACTGATTTTGCATGTTCCATTCTGTCAGTTTCCAGTTCTTTCTTTTGCACCTGAAGACTTTCTTGTGATCATTTTAGAACAGTGTTGTTATTGTTGTTGTTGTCGTCATCAGGTGCCATCAACTTGGTTCACACTCCTAATGAATTTATGTGGGACAGATGAAACACTGCCAGCCCTGAAGCCAGCCTCACAGTGGCTGTCTTTGAGCCTGTGTCTGCAGCCACTATGTCACTTCATGTCCCTGAGACTCTTCCTTTTTCTTGCTGTCCTGCTTTATCAGGAATGATGTTGCTTTTCTTTAGAATAATTGTTAATATTTATGATTTCCTATTTATTCGTCAGAGCCTTAAGTTAAGAATTCTTTCCTTGATAGGAAATATTGATGAGAAAAGGCACAGAGAACTTACTTCCCTTGCTGTGTTACTTGAGAAAGACGAAGACTCAGTTCAATCTGGCTCTTAGTCTTCAGAAAGATTACAGAAGCATTCCATTAACTCTGCATTTGATTTTTCTATAAACTTTTAGAATCCCCCTTGTATTCCTATTCACCTAACAATTGTCATGCTAAAATTAAAAAAAATCATTTTATTGGGGACTCATACAACTCTTATCACAATCCATATATACATCCATTGTATATTTGTTGCCTTCATCATTCTCAAAATATTTGCTTTTTACTTAAGCCCTTAATATTAGCTTCTCATTGTTCCCTCCCTCCTGCCCCCCCCCATGAGGCATTGATAATTTATAAATTATTATTTTTTGTATTGTACACTGTCCAATATCTCCCCATACTCACTTCCCTTTTGTCCATATCCCAGGGAGGAGGTTATATATAGATCCTTGTAATAGGTTCCCCCTTTCTACCCCACCCTTTCTCCACCCTCCCAGTATCGCCACTCTCACCATTGGTCCTGAAAGGATCATCTGTCCTGGATTGCCCATATTTCTGGTTCCTATCTGTACTGCTGCACATCCTTGGGTCTAGCCAGATTTTTACGGTAGAATTCAGATCATGATAGTGGTGGTGGAGGGGGGTGCGGAGAAAACATTTAAGAACTAGAGGGAAGTTGCACGTTTCATCATTGCTACACTGTACTCTGACTGGCTTGTCTCCTCCTGGTGACGCTTCTGTAAGGAGATGTCGCTTCACCTATAAATGGACATTAGGTCCCCAATCTGTACTCCCCCCTCATTTGCAATGATAAAATTTTTAGTTTTTTGATGCCTGATACCTGATCCCTTTGGCATCTCGTGGTCACAAAAGTGTGTTTCTTCCGTGTGGGCTTTGTTGCTTCTGAGTTTATGTTAAAATTCTTTGTGGACTTCCCTTTACCCACTTGTTAATTCATGGTTTCAGTGACTTCTTTTCTCATTATACATATTCTTACTCTGAGATTTTGATGAACTGTGTAGTTTAGCGTTGTTTCACAAGTCTCTATTTCACTCGCTTATGCAACAGATATATTTATTACACCTCTCTATCATTTTACGATTTAACTTAAGGACTTGAAATCAAGGCCACCACTTAACTTACATTCTAGTGGAAGGAGAAAGATGTATTTGATTAAAAAAAAACTTGAAAATGTGAAATACTTAATCATATAGCTGCATGGCAGAAGAATATTTCAGGACAGACAGGGGCAGCCTACTATGGAAAGGTTTAATGGCAGTGGTGGATCAGTGGTACATTTTTCACCTGGGATCTATTCTCTCCAATGCTTCTTAGTCTTCATCACACTCTCTCTGTAACTTGCTATGCTGCTGACCAGGAAGATAAACCAGGTGGGAAGGTTTGACCATTTTCTATAAATTGACCAGTACAAATCCTAGCATCCTCAATACTCCGATATGTAATTGATGTAAAGCATGGCCATGCATCACTTAGTGTTTTGTTCAGTTGTGTAGGGGGTCACCCTGCCAGACTCCTCTGAAACTAACCCCAAATATAATAGGTGAGCTTATAAGACTTATCCAATTTAAGGAAGGAAGAGTGGGTGGTGCTGAGAAAGTAAGAGTGATTCTAGTAGATGTTATGAGAGACAGATTAGGAGGCAGATGAAGTAGGGCTTTGTGGATTATTTTAAGGGCTTTGATTTTGCCACTTTGCCTCATATTGAGATGGTAAAGCAGTGAAGCTTTCAAGTATAAGCTTACTCTGATCTGAAGGATCTTTCAAAATAGTTATCACTTTGGTTTCTGCATTATGAAACAACTTATATGTTGTCAAGTTTCGAAGAATGAAAATCAAACAAGAATACTGCATTGATCCCATCTTTAATTGGGTTCTCAACTGTTGTATAAAAACAAGTTGTGTAAGTCCAGGTAGACTAGAGAACCAAATTCATAGAGGCATTCATGTGCGCATAAGGAAGATATACACACACGCAGTTGAATAATAAGAAAACATGTCAGCCCAGAACAAGTCCATAAGTCTGATATTAGCCCAGATGTCTGGTACCAATCTATAAAGCCTTCTTCAGACTCCGGAAACACATACATTGAGGCAAACTGCTGGAAGATCACAACCCGGGGGTGGGGTGGGTGGGAAGTCTTGTGGAGCCAATGACATTGTAAGTTTCCCAGCCCTGGCAGGGGTCTCCATGTGGTTCCTTCAGGTCAGGGTCCATGCAGGGCACTAGCATAGCTCCATGTGTCATCTCAGCTGGAATGTCTATCAGGGAGTCTGCCTCTGTCTCTCCTCCATTGAGCTATGTTTCTCCTTAACATTTACAAATGAGGTTATCAAACTACAAGCCCCACCCCTTCTTAAGCCTCTCTCAAATTGAAAACAGATTATGTAACTGCCACAAAAATATTGACAAGAAATATGTAACATTCCTCTAGTTCTCATATATTTTCTCCCACCCACTATCATGATCCCAATTCTACCAGACAAATCCAGCTAGACCAGGGGATGTACACTGGGGTAGGAAACATGGGGAATTTAAGAAAGATGATCCCTCAGGACTAGTGGTGGGAGTGGTGATACTGGGAGGGTGGAATAGAAAGGGGGAACCAATTTCAGGCATCTACATATAACCTCCTCTCTGGGGCACGGACGTGAGTGAAGCAGGGAAGTGAGTGAAGGGACACATTGGACAATGTACAATATGAAAAAGTAATAACAATTTGTAAATTATCAAGGGTTCATGGGAGAGGGGTGGAGGAAAGGGAAATATGAAGAGCTGGTACTGGGGGGCCTAAGTGGAGGGAGGATGTTTTGAGAGTGATGATGGCAACAAGTGTGCAAATGTAGCCTGCATACAATTGATGTCTGTATGGATTGTGATGGGAGTTGTGTGAGCCCCAATAAAATTATTCATTAAAAGGAGGGGAAGAGACGGGGCTTATATCAAGGGCTCAAGTAGAAAATATTTGGAAATGAATATGGTGACATGTGTACAAATATGCTTGATACAAATGAGGTATTGATTGTTATAAAAGCTGTAAGAGTCCTCAGTAAAATCATTGGAAAAAGAAAAAGAAAAAATTGACAAATTCACTTGGATAGACATAGGTATCTTAAGACCATCACATCTAAGACAAAATACATTATATATATATATATATATATATATATATATCTTCCTTTCTCATTTTCCTGTCCCAAACTTGCTCTCTTTTTCAATAGCTTCTCTTATGGTACAGACACAGCTACCACCCAAGTTCTGTTGAACTCCTTGTAGGGCACACTAAACATGAAAATAAAGAACTGCAAACATCCATTGATAATCAGAATGTGGATTGTATTAAATGTGAATGTAGGGAAATGGAAAATCGTCAAAATTAAATAGAACACATCACGATTGAGATCTCGGGCATTACTGAAATGAATTGATATTGGACACTTTGAATTGGCATATCTCAAGCTGAATAAATGGAAGAAAAATTCAAGCATCAATTTGTAATATCGAAGAAGTCTATGGGCAAAATATTGAATGTTGCAGGACACATCAAAAGAATATGAAAGGGGGGCTGAGCCCTGGTGGCATAAGTGGTTGAGTGTGGGACTGCGGCCCATGGGCTTGGCGGTTCAAATCCAGCGGCCACTCTCAGGAGCAGCGCTGGGTAGCTCCCACGACCACCAGAGGACAATGATACCACAAAAAAAGAAGAAAAAAAAAGAATATGAAAGAAATATACAGTCACTGTTCCAATAATAATTGTTTTAATGATATCAAGATGTAGCTGTATTTAATGTTCTTTATCTCATGTCTTTAATTTCCAATATGGACTGCAATGGTTGCACAGAATTCACAGGCAAAATTCATAATTTAGTGGTTTATTATGCTAACAAGTTACAATACTAGTGAGAAGTCCTCAGAATAGTTGCTTATCAGGATGTGTTACAAAGGTCTTTCAGGTCTACTAATAAATGCTCAATCTATTAATAAATGTCCAAAGGCACATACCACTCTTCTGGATGCCTCAACCCAAAGGTATTCAGTGCAAGTTCCATGAGTCAGCAAAACCAGCTCCCTGAATTGAGTTCTCAGAGAAACACTACTCTACAAGCCAGCTTCCTGCACATAAGCATACAGCCTTACTTACTCTGTTGCGTGGGAAGTTCACCACCTTGTTTCATACTCTGCTTCCTTTTTCTGTTTCTGCTACTCTTCTCATGATAACAGCTGCCTTTTCAATCTTAGAAACTCACTGTGCAGGGAATCTCTAGTGCAGAGCATGTGTCCCACTACTGTCTATTATTGGTAGTCATGTGATTCCTCCTCCTGTTTCTCAAAGGGTTCATTTTATGCACAGCAGGATGGCATTGCAAAGAATAAATTACCCAGAGGTGACTCCTGTCACAGTCGTCTGCCATCTTCCTAGACACATGCAAGAAAAGGTTTTTTGGCAGAAGACTTACATTAAATAACCCATTGCCACTTTGAGCATATGATCAATAAATACTGGATGCTATTGAACGAAGCTGCACAGACTACCAATTGAAATGTGTCAACAAGCTGATGAAACACTGGAAACAGACCCTACACTATGCCAAACAACTGAAGGAGATCATTGTGTCTGAAATGTAGTCTATAATATGACTCTTCTCACCATAATACCTTGTGTAATTTATTGTAAATTCTGACCTTTGCGCCTTGGGCTATAATCCATTTTGGACAGTTGTCTCTGTTTTGCTAACCATGAGAATTATGGTGGAGTATGTCTCTGCTTTAGTAGTGTGTGGGAATCAAGTCATCACCCTTTATTTCCTTGTGGGTATTTCGAACTAAGAAAGCCTTGGTACACATTGGACTGTGATCCACAAGGTAAAGATTGTTTATATAATATATCCACAAATTGAAATGGAAGAAAATTAATCATTTTATTGGTGGCTCATACAACTCTTATCACAAACCATCCATCCACCCGTTGTGTCAAGCACATTGGTATATTAGTTGCTTCACCATTTTCAAAGCATTTTCTTTCTACTTGAGATTTTGATACCAGCTTCCCATTTTCTTCACACCCTTCCACCCTCCCTCATAAATCCTTGATAATTTATAAATTGTTATTATATTTTCATGTCTTAAACTGACATGTCTCCCTTCATCCACTTTTCTGTCCCCTGTCCCCTGTCCCCTGGGAAAGGGTTTTAGGCGATTCTTTGTGATCAGTTCCCCTTTCTGCTCCCACTTTCCCCTTCCCCTCCTGGTATCACTACTCTCAATCTCAGCCCTGAGGGGTTTATCTTTCCTGGATTTCCTGAGTTTCCAGCTTTTATCTATACCCATGCCCATGTTCTTGTCTAGCCTGATTTGTAAGGTAGAATTGGGATCATGATAGTGTGTGTGTCGGGGGGTGGGGGGGGGAGGGGAGTAGGAAGCATTAAAGAACTAGAGGAGAGTTGTATGTTTCAACAGTGCTATACTGTATCCTGACTGGCTCATTCCTTCATCGTGACCCTTCTGAAAGGGAATGTCCAATTTTCTACAGATGGTCTTTGCATTTCTACTTTGCATTCCCGTGATTCACAATGACGGGTTTTTTTGGGGTGGGGGGCTTTTGATGTCTGATTCTTTATCCCATCGACACCTCAAGATCACACAGGCTGATAGACTTCTTCCATGTGGACTTTGTTCCTTCTGAGCTGGACGGCCGCTTATTTATCATCAAGCCTTTAAGACCCCAGGCACTATACCTTTTGGTAGCCATACACCGTCACCTTTCTTCACAGCATTCACTTATGCACCCACTTAGACTTCAGTGATCGTGTTGGGAAGGTGAGCATCATGGAATGCCAGGTTACTAGATCAAAGTTTTCTTACATTGAGGGAGTACTTGATTAGATGACCTATGCCCATCTGCAACCTTAATACTAAACTTAGAAATATATGTGTAGTTTTATTTCCCTATCATATATTTACATATGTACTTGCCTATATTTAGACCTTTATAATACCCTTTGCCTAGTTCTTTCCTGTATTTCCTCTTACTTTCCACTTGTTCCACTATCATATTCAGTCTTCATTTGTGTTTCAGTAATTCAGTTTGGTTACATTGCCCTTGAATAAGCCCTACTAAGCCTTCTATACCCTCCTGTACTCTCCTCGTGATTAATTTTAGATCACTTGTTGTTCCCTTGTCCTTGGGTTTTTTTTGACACCCACTCCCTTTTTCCTGCCCCGCTCCCGGCTACCCTCAACCATCTTTCCTTGTGTTTTCTCCTCCAAATAGTTTATCCTGCCTATCTTGCTTAGATAGACATGCAGAGATAATAATAAGCAAAACCAAAAATAAGACCAAGCAATAGCAACAATAAAAGACAAGCCTATAAATAGTTGAGGGTTGATTTGTTGACCTTCAGGAGTATTTTCCCATTGAGTCTGATGGGGTGCCACACCCTGGCCCCACAATCTATATTTGGTATTTCCGGAGGACTTCATTGCTTTGCTCCCCTTGCTGTTCTGTTTCATGTCTTAGTGTTGTGCCCCAGGGTGGTGGTGTCAGATCGGGCACAATCCCCACACTATATCTCCAGTGTTGTTCCCCGTAGCCCTGTGGGTCACTGAGGGATGTTGTCTTGTGATGGGGGCAGCCCTATGGTACTTTCTGTGCATTGGCTGCTGAGCAGGAATATTGTCCTCAGGGCTTGGTGGGCCAGAATGTGTTCCACTCTCTTTTTCTACTTTCGTTTCCTTCTGTGTGTTCTGATCAGACATGTCCCTCTCCCTGAGCTGTCGCTTCAGTGTACTGTCCTCTGAAGTGAATTCTGCTTCAAGGAAGTGAGGCTAGTCAAGTATTTGAGATTGAAGCCAGTCTCTCAGACCTCTCTATTAGTTCCCTGCTTCAGGATGGTGTGTTACATTCATGTCTTGGTGCTCTGGGTTGAAGTCTGTGGAGATATAAATAACACCCTTCCCTTGGGTGGGTTAGTGCACTGTTCCACTGCTACCCATTTCCTTTTCCGTTCTTTGCTCCTTCTTTTTAGTTGAGTACTATATTCCTGGATTTGGTCTGGCCCCTGTCATACTACCTGGAGCTCACCCCAGGAATATATGTATACAGTGGATTTTCCCCTGTACCCCTTTTTGCATTTTTGAACTTACATCAGTGGATTCATGTACTTGTCTTTTGTGTTTGACTTATTTCATCTGTGCAGTGATGTGCTTCATGCATTCATCACTGTTTTTTAGGGATACATAGTACTCCATTGTATGTATGTACCACGTGCTTTTTTTTTTTTTTTGCATCACTGCCCTCTGGTGGTCGTGGGAGCTACCCAGAACTGCTCCTTAGAGCTGCCACTGGATTTGAACTGCCAAGCCCATGGGCCGCAGTCCTGCACTCAACCGTTTACGCCACCGGGGTTCAGCCCTGTACCACATTTTTTAAAAATCCATTCATCTGTTGATGGAAATTTGAGTTGTTCCCAATTTGAGTTTTCCCATGAACTTTTTGAAGCCCCGACATATGTACAGCATGCCGAGAAGTTCTTTCTAGGGAAACACACATTTTACCAAAGGTGAAAAATTATAGACGTCACCTTGCTGCAGTACCTGGTGGACTACCTAGTCTTTCCGCATTCTTATAAGCATCTGTGAACACAACTAATCCTAGCTGCTGGTCTCCACCAGGAGCCGTGGTGCTGCAGTGGGGTACAATTTGGGCTGCTAACCCCAGCAATGCTGTGGGAGGAAGATGTGCCTTTCTTCTCTGTGATGAATCACAGTCTCAGAGCCCCCCGGGCCTCTCTGCCCTTTCCCTATAGGGTCACTGTGAGTCAGGACCCCCAGGATGGCAGCGATGAACCGAGCGGAACTGAGTCTCTGTCATTTGCCTCGGATCCCAAACCCATCGATCGCCAGGCTCCTTCTAGCCTTCTGTAGTTTCATTGTCTATTTAGTTTTACTTGCTGCATCGAATCCCCTTCCAGCAAGACAAAACTAGCTGAAGTTCCATGTACCAGTGTATGTAACGCTCTTTCTGTCTCTTGCCTTTCATGGTGTGCTTCCCCTCCCTGCTTCTCTGGTGCCTACACTTTCTGTACGATTCAGATGGCAGAATTCTTGTTATCCCCTTCATGTATTATTAGCTTAGAGGTTCACGTTGCTCGTTCCCTCGTGCCCTGTTTCAGATCTAGCATGATACTTATCAAATTACTTTGTAATTATCTCCTTTTTCCCTCAATTAGAGTGTGAGGTCTCTGAGATTTGGCTGAGTTTTAGCTATGCCTCTTCAATGCCACACTATATGCCTCTCCTGGAAAGCTATTCATTTATTGGTTAAATATTAATTGTTGAAGGAAGCAAGAAAAAGTGATTTTCAGTGGTTAGAAGGTTGCGTTTTATGCTTAAGATTTTAAAAGTCTGAACTGTAAGTGAACTGTAAAAGGTTATTTTTAGTATCTACTCATTATTTTTTGGCTATATGATTTGCATTTGCTGGTAAGGTTTACAGAAAGATTTTACTTGAATATAGCTTTTTGAAATTAACAAGGGATAGGAGGAGTGCACAGTACTGTCAGGGGTGAGACAGATATTCTTAATTTTGACATTGCTGCTAAACTTGCACATGGCCACACAGATTGCACCATGTGCAAGTTAATCGACCTTGGGCTTGATTTTCCCATCTGTAAAATGGATTAGTGATCAGATTACCTTTGACATTTCTGCCATCTTTGATTTAGCAAAGAATAAAAATGAATGAAGCAAACAAATGATTATCCTTGGCAAGAGGAATAAAAACATATAGGATTGATTTATATAGTCTTTTGTATTGTGAACTTTAGGTATAAATAGACACTGTTGGTTTCATTTCATTTGCAAGGTGTTTAGAGTGCTATTTCACAGATTTTATTTTTAATGCAAAAATAATGCTACACAATTAAAGCAAAGTAACTCAAATCATCATGATTGATGAAAGAGGTGCAATCTGGAAATCTAGGAGAATGTGGCATAACAGTTTCATTCTTCTCTTTTACAGATTATATGTTAACTTCTTTCACCAAATGTATAATTCGATCTGATTAAGGTCATACATGCCAATCCATTTCTCTCATCTTAGGAATGAATTTACTTAGGTTGAAACATTTCTTAATAGCCAATTAGTCATTAAAGCTTTTTTTCCCAATGAGGGTCATAATATTGAAAATTACAGGCATGCTAATCTACATTTATTTGGGTTGAATGAAGTAATTAAATTATATGAAGTTTGATCGAATGACATATTTGAGAATTTTTTGGAAGATTTGACATTATATTGTCTGGCCAAGACAAAGGCAGTATTTCCTTTCTTGTCAGCCACACTATACTCCCTACCCCTCCATAGCCCCCACCCCCCCCTGCTTTTCTCCCTCCACCTGCCTGGAAAAGCTATATTTCTTCCGACTAACCTCATAATTGCCCTTCTGTGCCTGATTTGGGCCTCAGGAAAGGCCCATAGCATCTGCAAGGCTGGCAGCAAAATGGTATTTCCAGGCAGGCACAGGGTTGCTGGGTAGTCAGCCAATCCACAGCTTTGTCTGAGCAGCTGAGAACTTCGCCAGAGCATTACCACGGTGTTCAGTAACACAGACCTGTGCCCTGAGCAGTGAAGTCCCGAGCAAGTGTCAGGTCAATATTTATAGACCAGGACGGGGCTGCCTCGCAGAAGAGAAGCACGCACGCACGCACAGGGCAGGGGAAGAAAGAACGCAGTGGAGGGAACTTTAATACCGTACCCCCCCCCCCAAAAAAAAAAAAAAAAAGAAAGAAAAGAAAACGTGGTGGTTTTGAAAAAGCCAGACCAAACCATCAGCCTCCCCCCCTTTTTTTTCACTGTCAGGTTCAAACTTCTGCTGAATCATAACCATTTGGCGCTGAGCTATGACAAGAGAGGAAACGAAAAGTTAAAGGAGTAAGCCTGCCCTAAGTGAGAAAGGTAAGTAATTAGACAGTTCTGTCTCCTTTGTGCTCCTGAAGCCCAACTCCCTGTTCGCTGCTGTGCACCAGCGAGCCAGGAGCTCCGTGGCCTGAGAAAGCTGGTACGGGGGAGCTGCCTGCTGCTGGGGAATGTCCCGATGGGGAGGGTCCTGAATCTATGGCTCTGCGAAGCTGTGTCCACTCACCGGACGCTTCAGTCGTGTGGGTGGTAGGAGGAGAGGTGGAACATTGATTTCCTGTGCATCGTCTTAGAAAGTTTCTGTCCGCTCCTTCTTTTAAGCTCAGAGTGTTCCAGTTGTTAGCTTCCTATTTACGTTTATATTGGTATTAGAACGGTCTTATCAGTAAGGGTATCCGAGGGAGTCGTCTAGAAATGAAATGTGTGGTGTCGGATTGCAGATGAACATGTGAAGAGAAAGTAGACAGTACCAAAAGGGGGAGACGTTCCATGTTCTTAACCTGGGGCTTCTTAAAAGAAAACCAAGGTCCACTGGACAGGACAGAAAGAGGAACACTATCTTTGGGAATAGAGAGTACGATGAGAAGCGAAGAGCAGTCTTCTTAATCCAAGATGCAAGACATTTAGGCACGAGAGAGAATTTCTCTGCTTGTCCGAGGGATTTACCAGATGTGTTCCTAAAAAAAACAAAAACAAAAAACAAAACCTGTGATTTCCAGCTGAATACTAAAAATTTCAAACTCTAGCTACACATTCAATAGATTCCTTCCTTTGTACCACACAGTACAACTCAGTATGTTTCTTTATGTACTCAGGCTGCTATCAAATGCTCACTGATTCTGAATGTTTTGCATGTCCTCAGTCACCATGAAGAGTGGTGGTGCTGCAGAGGGGACACCAGGAGATTGTTCTGTATGTATTTTCTGATTTAGGACATCCATGAAAATACTTAGTGGTGTGAGCTTCATGCATATACTTTGGAAAATGACTGTAAAGATGTTGCTCCATTGGTATTTATTTGCTAGGTAAAACTTAACCTGTTGACTTTGTGAAAGCTCTTACATTTCCCATTGTAAAACTATAGCCTTTGCCATCATATTTAAATTAACAGGTGAGGGTTTCATTGGTGGTTAATGTCCCTAAAGGTTTTCTGTACTCCATATCAAAATTCTTTTTTTTTCATATCAACATTCTAAAAAAAAAGTCATTGCAAAGTTTCTGTGAGACTTAAATTGTACAACTTGAACAATAGAGATCAAAGGGAAAATTCCTAGTGAGACAGATTTTGTAACATACCAGGAACAATTCCCTCTACAACTGGAGAAGCCACACTGGAAACAGCAGGTGGAAGGAAGGTGGCGTAGAAATGGGGGACCAATTCCAAGGAGCTACATATAACTCTCTCCCTGGGGAATGGTAATAAAGAAGTGGGTGAGGGCATATATTGGTTAATATAAGACAAGGAAAAATAAAGATATATAAAATATCATGGGAACGGGGGGGGGGGGGGGAAGAATGAAGAACTGATACCAGAGGCTCAAGTAGAAAGAAAAGGTTTTGAAAATGATAAGGGCAGAAAATGTATAAGTGTGCTTGACACAATGGATGTATGTATGGATTTTGCATGGACCCCCAGTAAAATTATTTTTTTAAAAAGGTGGAATAGGACTTAGGGAAAAGGAAATATTTTTAAATGAAATCAGCTGTATAATAAAATTTTTGCACTGGGATGGAGGTTCAATTCCAGCTCCACGGAGCAAAGGCTGGGCCTCCTACTCCCACCACCTGAGGGCAGTGATGCCCCCCCCCCAAATAACATTTTTGTTGAATATTGCTGAGAATTTTTATCTCCAAAATCATGTAAAAATTGTCAGAAGAACTCTAATGCTATTTTAAGGTTAATCTAATTGAAATCTAAGCATGAAATATTTTAAAATTCATGTGATTCTTGTTTTCATCCTCTGAACCAAACGTTTGTGTTCACTTTCTCAAGTTGCCCATACTAATTTGTGAGGAGGAGTTTGATATGGATGGTTGAAAATAGTTAAGTTTATTTTTTAAAATGCAACTTTTTTGGATCTTGGATGGGCATTACCCAATTAACGAATCAGACTAGGTAATTGAATCAATGAGTTTTCTTCTTACTATCATCACTATGACTATAATGATAGTTCTTTATGTTGTAGCATGTAGTTTTCAAGTTTGTACATTACATAAATGCTTTCATAGTATTGCTTTCTTGTCCTCTTTTCAGTGTCCCTATGTTTCTGAACAATTTGTTTCAGAAATACCAGATAGAAATTTGGGGCAATACATCAGGGACACATAAAAAGTGTATGAAATAAAGAAACTAAAGGAATTTGCCTACCAGTCATGCTAGACATTAGATAATTATGATACTAGTTGATAAAGGCACAAGTGAAAATGTATTTTGCTTGGAGACCGGTTAAAACTTCCCAGTATTCTGATAATTATTTTCAAACCTGATGCTAGTTATCGTATTTTTAAATAACACATTATGTGTAGGCTTAAAAAATGAAGACGGGATGTTTTATAATATGTGTTACATATCTTCAGAAGAAAAATAAGTGTATTTAGCTTGTAGTGTTAATTTTAACCTTGTCACACTGTTTCAGTCTTATCTAAACCAGTGTTTCTCAAAGTGAAAAATATCTACACTTTATCCTAGATTACAAGCTAGAGCACAAGAGCTTTCCATCGGCACGGGGGCACTGAGTAATTTTTTTAAGGGATCACTAGGGCGAGTAAATTTGGGAACCAATGTGGTAGCACTTGCAAAGCTTGATAATATAGTATTTTTTGCTGCTGCTTTTTTTTTTCCTTTTCCACAGATAGCAAACTGGTATCGACCAGGTTTTTAAAAATTATTTTCTTTTTGTCCCCCAAGAATAGAATATAAGAGGGGCTAAAAATTTTGTACTGACTGAAACCTGGTGGCACAATGGTTGTGTGCGTGATTGCGGCCCACAGGGTTGAAGGTTCAAATCCAGCAGCAGCTCTCCAGGAGCAAGGCTGAGTTTCCTACTCCCACCAGGGCAGCGAGGACAAAAAAAAATTGGGGGGGGGGTGCTGAGCCCCAGTGGCATAGTGATTGTGTACGGGACTGTGGCCCACTGGGTTGGCAGTTCAAATCCAGCAGCAGCTCTCAAGGAGCAAGGCTGGGCCTCCTACTCCCACCAGAGGGCAGTGATGCCTCCCCCCCCAAATTTGTGTACTAAGCAAAAATATATAATATTTAATTTAAACTCATATTCTGCTTTATATAATACTTCTTTTGTTTAATATGTTTTTAAGTCTTGACTAACTGGATAGAAGGAACATTCATCAAGTAGATAGCAAATACTTTCTAGGACAGCCACAATACTTTAAAAATTCTATTATTTTGACATTACCCAGAATAAGGTGTATGTGTTTTGCATTTATCCAAAAACAGGTAGAGCTTTGGTCAATGCATAAAAATTTGAGTAAGGAAAGAGATACAGCTGACAGATATTGGTTGACTCTTTTGATTAAACTTTTCAGAATGAGCGAGTTGCTTCTTCCACGTAGATGAAAGCCAACTTTATTTCGCTGCCATTGAGTTGATGAACTGCCCCTCGGGGTTTCTGAGATGGTTCCTGTTTAGAGAAGCTTCATCCTCTGTCTGTGGATCAGCTGGGGATTTCAAACTGCTGACCTTGCATTTAGCCGCCCACTGTGTAATCCACTGTGCCACATGTTAAGTTAATTGATATCCTGGCAAACTGAAAACAATATTTACTCAGTACCAGTAGCCATCAAATTGATTCTGACTCATGAGGACTCTTTGTGTGTGGTTTTAGAACTGTGTACCAGTTTTCAGTGATGGAGTTTTGGGAAGTATATTGCCACACCTTCCTTCTGAGGACTCTGTGAGTTGATTGAAATCTCAGATTTTTCTTTTTTTTCTCTCTCAATACTTTTATTGAGGGCTCTTATAACTCTTATTACAATTCATACATATCTCCAGTGTGTCAAGCACATTTGCACATATGCCACCACCCTCATTTTCAAAGCATTCTCTTCCCACTTGAACCCTTGATATCAGCTCCCCATCTCCCCCAGCCACCATCCCTCATAGTTATAGATTAATTTTTCCATATCTTTCATCGTCCTCTGTTGCTCCTCACCCACTGGGCTGGGGTTGTAGGTTGATCTTTGTGATTGATTTCTCTTTTCTTCCCCCACGTCCCTTATTCCACCTAGTATCTCTACTCTCATTGTTGGACCTGAGGAGTTTATCTATCCTGGATTGTCTCTGTTGCCAGCTTTTATCTGTAGCAGTGTGCATATTCTGGTCTTATCTGATTTGTAAGGTAAAATTGAGGTTATAGTGGGGCGAAGGAATCACCAAACAGCTGGAGGAAAGTTGTGTGTTTCATTGGTGCTATACTGCACCCTAACTGGCTCATCACATCTGCGACCCCTTTGTGAGGGGATGTCCAATTGTCTAGAGATGGCCACTGGGTCTCCACTCTATGCCATGCCTCCCCCCATTAATCTTTGGAATGATTTTATTATGGGTCTTAGGTGACTGATACCTGATCCCATTGACACTTCATGATCACACAGTCTGATGTGCTTCTTCCATGTGGGTTTTGTTGCTTCTGAGCTAGATCACTGCTTGTTTATCTTCAAACCTTTAAGACCACAGATGAGATATATTTTGATAGCTGGGCACCATCACCTTTCTTCACCACATTTGCTTATGCACCCATTTTGTCTTTAGCGATTGTGGCAGGAAGGTGAGCATCACAAAATGCCGGATTGTTAGAACGAAGTGTTCTTGTGTTAAGGGAGTACTTGAATCAAGGCCAAAAGCCCACCTGCAACCTTAATTCTTAACATATAGATCAAAGTACATAGTTCTATTCCCTTCTTATTACACACACACACACACACACACACACACACAGATACATACATAGATACTCTATGTATCTATTTATCTCCATATGTACATGCCTGCACTTATACCTCTATAAATCTCCTTTGTCTCATGGTTGTTTGCTTTTACTTCCCTCCTGTCCCACCATCATGTTCAGCCATCATTCGGGTTTAGTAATTACTTGCTTCTTCATTGTCCTTGTGTGAGCCCCCCTAGGCCTCCTACGACCTTCCTTCCATTGATTTTAGTTCTCTTATTGTTCCCTTTAACCTGGGTTGGTTCCCCACCCCCCTTTCCTTTCTCCTACCTCCCCTTCTCATATATCCCCCAGAAACGTTGGTCCTGTTCTTTTCATAACCGAAATATTTACTCCACCTCTCTGATCTAGACATGCAGATACATTAATAAGTGCAAAAAACCAGGCAAAGCCAAATACAACAACAAAAGAAGTTAAAACCAACAAAGCAACAACAACAACAATAATAATCAATAATAATAATAAGACAAAAGCAAAATAACAATAACTAAAAGAAATCCACTGACAAAAATGGAAAAGTCCACAAATAGTGCAAGTTCTGTTTGTTGGGCTTTATAAGTGTTTTCCAATTGAGGCTGATGGGGTGCCTCACTCTGTCTCCCAAGTCTATTTTTGGTATTCCAGCGTTTTCTTCACTCTGCTTCCCCTTCTGCTGTGCTGCAGGCTTCTGTGCCTGACTCCAACGTGATGGGACCAGACCATGCACTATTCCCACACTGTGTCTCCAGTGCTGTCCCCCGCAGCATCATGGTTCAGTCAGGGATGCCATGTCTCGTGCTGGGGGGCCAGCCCTACAGCCCTCCCCGTGCATTGTCTGCTTTGAGCAGGGACATTATCTTCGGGGCTTAATGAGCCTGGATGTCTCCCCCTCCCTCATCATCTCTTAGTATTAGAATGTTTCAACTATATGCTTACTCTGGAATCCTGACCACAGTGCTGCACCTTGAGGGCAGTGAGGTTTTTCGGGGAAGAATAAGTCTGCCCTCTACAGAATTACAGAGTGGAATTGTTCTTAAATGTTATTGATAAAGATGGGCCCTGACTTTCATTTATCATTACAGAGCAAGTAAGAAAGTTCAGAAAATTATTACTTCACATTTCTCAAACCTGAAGGGTCATATTCTATTTTAAATGGAAGAATTTGCCTCTCAAAATAGAAATGTTGAAAGAAAAGGAAGTCAATGTTTTTTTTTTTAAAGTTAAGAAATAGCAGCTGTTTCTTTTAGCTCTGGAACTCATAATTAAGATTTATTTTGTCCTTACTTGCATTTTATTAACCTATTATACATGAAAGTACTTACTTTGAACTTCAGTATTTAGTATACTAGAAAAAATATAATGTGCAATGAAGAGTAATTTACAATTCTAACATTCGGGTGATTTTCCCTTTTTTATACTAGCAGTTTTCACTTTTTAAGCCTATGAACCTCTTCCAGACATTGAATATGAATTTTGTTGTTGTTGTTTATTTAACCTTAAATTTTAGCTTTCTTAGGAATGAAAACAAGACTGCTGTTTTCATAGGAAAATTTGGTAATGCTTTAATTTTCTTGGGATGCATCATAATTTAATTTAGAATTTATTTTCAGATAGATTTTTCTTGCTTAAATGTAGGGATAGTACTTGAACTAAAATATTGTAAGCATATATTATGTAAGTATCATTGGTGTATTGAATATTATAATGAGCTACATCTAAAACTGTGAGTAGGGAGGCACTATGCAAAACTATTATGTCTTTTGGTTATAGGCTGAAAACACAAAGATATTCCTTCTTCACTTAATATTAAAGGATTATAGAAATAAAACTGCCACTATCACAAACAAAAATAGGTCAAAAAACATTGGAATTGAAGTAGGGAATGAAATTTCTTACCAGAACTGTAATGTTTCATTTTTACTTTTATTAGCAGCTTACCTTGTTATCCTTTAGCTTTCCTAAAGGAGTGGATGGCATGTAATCTGAGAAGAATAAATGAATTATGGAAGCAGAACCCGAAAGCTGTCCTACTTACGTGTTAATTGATAGATGGGAATATACATGACAAAGGGGTGAAGTGGCTTGCCAAAGTCATCTTTTCAAAAGGGGAGGTGTATGCAAGTTGGGTCCAAGTCACAACCACCCTGTGTACAGCAGAACACTAGACTGCCCAGGTCTGCACCATCCTGATGTCTGTTCCTCTTTACTTGTGAGCCCATTCTTATAGCTGTCTCCTGGAGGAGAGCCTTCCTCTGTTCCACTGCCTCTCCACGTTAGCAGACATGATGCCTTTTCTAGAGTTTGCTTCCTCCTAATAGACGTGGACATGTCCAAAGACATGAGACAAAGACATGTCCAAAGACAAGGACATGTCCAAAGACATGAGACAAAGGCTCATCATCTTAATTTCTTAACTTCTCTTTTAAGAAATCATTTTATGGGGATCTCATACAACGCTTATCACAATTCCATTCATGCATCCATTTTGTCAGGCATATTTGTACATTTGTTGCCATCATAATTCTCAAAAAAATTCTTTCTACATAAGCCATTGGTATCAACTCCTTCCCCCCTTCCTTTCTTCCTTCTCTGCCACAAAAACCCTTGATAATTTATAAATGATGATCATTTTTCATGTCTTAGACTGTCTGATGTCTCCCTTCATCCCTTTTCTGTTGTCTGTCCCCAGAGAGGGGGTTATATGTAGGATCCTTGTGATCGGTTCCCTCTTTTACCCCCACCTCCCCCTCCCCCTCCTGGTATTGCTACTCTCATTATTGGTCCTGAGTGGTTTATCTGTCCTGAATTCCCTGTGTTTCCAGCTCTTATCTGTACCAGTTTACATCCTCTGGTCTAGCCATATTTGTAAAGCAGAATTAGCAACATGATAGTAGGGGAAAAAGCATTAAAGAACTAGAGAAAAGTTGAATGTTTCAACCATGCTATGCTGCACTCTGATTGGTTGGTCTCCTCCCCATGATCCTTCCGTAAGGGGATGTCCAGTTGCCTACAGGTGGATCTCCACTCTGCACTCCCCCTCATTCACAATGATAGGATTTTTGGTTCTTGGATGCCTGATACTAATCCCATCTTCAACTCATGATCACACAGTCTGATGTAATTCTTTCATGTGGTTTTTGTTACTTCTGAACTAGATGGCCACTTGTTTATCTTCAAGTCTTTAAAACCCCAGCCACTATATCTTTTGATAGCCAGGCACCATCTGCTTTCTTCACCACATTTGCTTATGTGTACCTGCTTTGACTTCAGCAATCATGTTGAGAAGGTGACCATCATGGAATGCCAAAATAATAGAACAGAGTGTTCTTACATTGAGGGAATACTTGGGTAGAGGCCCAATGTCAATCTGCTACCGCAAAACTAAACCTATCAATATATGCACATAGATCTATTTCCCCATTGCCCTATATAAATATATTTACATATACATATATACATACCTATACTTAGACCCCTATAAATGCTCTTTGCCTCCTAGTTCTCTCCTCTATTTCCTTTTACTTTCCTCTTCTTCCACTAATATGTTCAGTCTTCATATGTGTTTCAGTAATTCTTTTCAGTTACATTGCTCTTGATCAAGCCCTACCAAGTCTCCTATACCCTCCTAGTGATTGATTTTAGATCTTGTTGTTCCCTTGTCCCTGCTGGTTTTGGTTTTTTTTTTTGTCCCTGGGTTTTTTTCAACACCCACTTCTTTTCCCCCACTTTCCTCTGTCCCATGTCCCAACAGAGCTGTCAGTCCGTTGTTTTTTCCTCCAGATTGTTTAACCCTCTTATCTTATATAGATAGACCTGCAGAGATAAGAATATGCACAAAAAACAAGACGGAGCAAAACAACAACAAAGATCGAATGACAGAAAGAAAGAAAGAAAGAAAGAAAGAAAGAAAGAAAGAAAGAAAGAAAGAAAGGCCAGGAAATAGTACAACACTTGTTTCTTGACCATTAAGAGTGCTTTCCAATTGAATATGATAGGGTTCCATGTCCTGGTCCAAAGTCTATTTTTGGTATTCTGTGGGGATTCCATTGTTCTGTTCCCCTTGCTGTTCTGTTGCAGACCCCAGTGTTCTGAGGTCAGATGGGGCACAATTCTCACACTATGTCTTCAATGTTGTCTCCTGATATAGTTAAGGTTGATAAACACATATAGGATTAATTGAAGAGGCAGAGAGATAAATGACTCGATGAGCCTTACCTTTTTTTTTTTTTGAGCGGGGGGTGCTCACTGCCCTCTGATGGGAGTGGGAGATCCAGCCTTGCTCCTGGAGAGCTGCTGCTGGATTTGAACCGCCAAGCCAGTGGGCCGCAGCCCCGTACTCAACCAGAGCCTTGCCTTTCTAGTTCTTGAGTCTCTTGCTCTCTGGTGGTTGGACAAGGGTGCAGCTTCTTTAGTCAGTTCCCTGCTTCATTTGGTAAGGCTCACTCCCTGCGAGACGTCCCTGAGGAGAATCCACTTAGACCTATCCTGATGCAATCCTGGGTGCTTCAACAGCTGCGTGGAGAAATCTGCCCACACTGAGATGCTGACACACTCACTGATTTGGCTTTCCTTCTGCAGTCAGCTTCATTGCATTTGTTGTGTGAGATTGAGGAGGACTTCATACATCAGTGTCGGACATATTGGCTAAGATTGAGGGCTGCCCTCTGAAGTGATTTATTCTGTGGGGAGGGGGTTGCTGTCCACATAGTTGGAATTGGGGCATATCCCTCAGACCTCTCTATGGATTCCCTGATTCATGCCGGTATGTTGCATTTACATCTTGGTGCATTGGGTTGAAGTCTGTTTCCCCTTTCCCTGTGGAGATACAAATAGTAACCTCCTATTGGGTGGGTTATTTCTCTGTTCCCCTGCTAACCGTGTTCTCCCCCCCCCCCCCCACTTTAGTTGGCTAAATGTAGCCATGAATTTGGTCTGGCCCATGCCATACTACTTGGACCCCACCTCAGGAAATGTCTTTATACAGTACCCATTTCCCTGTGTCCCTTTTGCATTTTTAAGCTTGCCTCAGCAGAGTCATTTGTACTTGTCCTTTTGTACTTGTGCTCAGCATAATTTCCTCCAGTTCTTCCCCTGCGGCGCAGTGCTTCATGCGTTCATTGCTTCTTCTTGGGATGCGTAGTACTCCATTGTATCCATGTACCATATTCGTTGAAATCCATTCGTCCGTTGATGAAAATTTGGGTTGTTTCCAACTCCTTACAATTGCGTCCTGTGCCACGACGAACATTGGAGCACAGGTGTCTGGCCGTGTCTTGCCTCTTTTGGGTATTTGCCCCGTAGGGGGCTTGCTGAGTCCTATGCTAGCTCAGTTTCCTGCTGTTTTAGATCTCACCATATCGATTTCCACAGTGGCTGCACATACCGACAAGCCCACCAGCAGTGGGTGAGAGTTCCTGTCTCCCCACAGTCCCTCCAACACTTTTTGCTTTCTGACTTTTTTGAATTGGGATATCTTTGAGGGTATTAGGTGGTATCTCATTATTGTTTTAATTTGCATTTTTCTTATGGCTAATGATCGAGAGCATTTTCTCATATGTTTATTAACCACTTGGATCCCTCCCCTTGTGAAACTTATGTTCAGGTCCTTTGCCCACCTCCTCAGTCAGCAATTAGATTGTTCTTTTTAGAAGCTAGCAGAGTATTATAGATTTTAGTAATTAGGCCTTCATCTGATGTGTCATTGATAAAGATGTTTTCCCAGCTTGTGAGTTCTTTTATTACTCTTTTGGTGAATTATTTTGATGTACACAGCTGTTTTTTTGTTCCACGCCTCCAAATCTCTGATGTACACAGGTGTTTTATCTTCAGTATATCCTACTTGTCAATTTGTGACTCCCCTGTGTTTGTCTCCTTTCCTGTTTCTGATAGCCCATCATCCTACCATCTAAGTGTAGCATTCTGCCTACACTTATTTAAGACAGATTTGTTTATTCTGTCAGTGTATGTACAATTGTGTGTGATACATGGATGAATTCAAATAAACCAGTGTTTTTCTTTCTTCCTTATTGATTATCCAACTTTTATATGCTTTTGAGATAACTGAAAATACTTGGACATGGACTTAGGTGCACTTTAGACCTCAAAGTGCTATTCTTGCTCTTCAACATTTAAAAAGATCTCAGACAGCAGATTTACACAATATAATGACTTCTGCTTCCATGAACATTGATGTTGGATACAAGCAAGATACAACCCTAGACAACTTAAAATCTTTTTCAGATATGGCTTATTTGTCAGTAGTTAGGATTCTGGTTTTTGAGTTCATATTGAAGCACTACTTAAAATTTGAATGAAAATAATTAATAAATATAGACCTAATAAGGAGCTGAGCCCCGGTGGCATAAGTGGTTGAGTGCAGGTCTGCGGGCTTGGCGGTTCAAATCCAGCAGCAGCTCTCAGGAGCAGTACTGGGTAGTGCCTACAACCACCAGAGGCAGTGATGCTCCCCCCCAAACAAAAACATCTAATAAAAAGGTCAATATTTGGGGCTGAGCCCCGGTGGCGTAGTGGTTGTTCACCTGACTGCGGCCCACTGGGATGGAGGTTCAATTCCAGCTCCACAGGAGCAAAGGCTGGACCTCCTACTCGCACCACCAGAGGACAGTGATGTCCCCCCAAAACAAACAAACAAACAAAAAAAGGTCAGTATTTGTTGACTGAGGCCTTTCCTGTCCTGATTACAATTATATTTCCTTTTATTTTGCACCTTGCATTAACATTTAACTGACCATCATTTTTGTATTTTGTATTATATTATTATAATTGGTATCATTTGATAATTCATTGACATTAATGCCATTAGTTATGCTCCTTAACTCAGATGGAGTATATACTCCTCTTACCCCCTTACCTATATTTAAAATATAGGTCGTTAGCAGATTATGGTCTTCCAAGTGACCTCAAACTAGTGGCTATGGATAAAGTTTAAAAAAATTTTTTTGGGGGGAGGGGCACCACTGCTCTCTGGCGGTGGGAGTAGGAGGCCCAGCCCCACTGCTGGAATTGAACCTCTGTCTCAGTGGGCCACAGTCCCGTGCACAACCATTACGCCACTGGGGCTCAGCCCCTGGACAGAGTTTTTAAAGTCTGTTATTCTAAATACTTGAGGTACATGCAGTGGCTAATAATAACAAATGGATGCAAACTTATAGCACACTTCAGCACATTATTATTGCTGTCCAAGTATTAATATGTTAAAAACTTTGATGCATCATGAAATATTTCTTTCATGTTTGTTTATGCATTGAAAGGTGTGCTAAATGTTTGCTGTACACCAAGAGAAATGTTGGACAGATTTGATAAGGGAAGAGGACCTAAAGGTAATGTTACCCAGGAAAAGGACCTTTTGTTCCAACTTCCATACACAGCTGACCTCAAGGCAGACTGAGGAAATGGCCTGGTGCCACATCTGACCTCCCCTGACCAGGCAAGGGGGACGCAGGTTCCAACAAGGAGTGTTCCTGTGGAGCAGAAATCAAACATGCTGTCAATTGCCACCCCTCTTGACCCAATTCTGATATCAAGTGCCCTTTCTACACCACTCTTCTCAGCTAGGTTGTACCATTCCATCCACCATAATGGCTGCAAAGAACTCAAAAGTCAATACTCACCATTATAGGAACTTACTCAGGAAATTAATTGGTCAGGATCAAAAAAACACTAAGGCACTACAGTGCCTTTTGTTCATAGCAGCACTTATTCTTAGCCACTGGCAGGCATGTCTCTCATTTCTCCGCCTCTCAAAATATAAATAATGCAGGGGCCAGAGAGAAGTGAACCAAACTTTGTCATAATAAAGTCCTTTTCCTTTATTCTTGTCTCCAAAGACATTTGGGCCTCCGGGTTTATTCCATGAGCTTTTAAGACTGGCAGCTTGTTTAGGAAAATAGCTAACTGACCTTCTCTGTCTTAGGCTGTGTGTTCTTTACCTTCTCCTTTCTCTTCCTATATTTCAAAATAAATGCTCTTCACCACCCACTTCCCCAATGAAAGAAAAAGGTCTGATTAATTCTTAGTCACCATTGTTCATTGCAGTGAAACTTTTTCTAATGTATGATATCACTTATTGCTTTAAATATACTTTCCTGAAAAAAAGGTGTACGCCTTTTCCATCTATGCTCTTATATGATAGATGAAAGTGATACTTAACTGTAGTTAATTACTTGTGAATATAAATCCAGTGAATTATAAGTTATTAGATTTTTGTTTATACATTTTTGATTATTAAAGCTAACCTGTATTTTCTTTCTCTGTTGTGAAATTCAGAATCATCTTTTCTGTGCAGAAATAAGAAAGCTAGTTTTCTAGGTCTTATAATTTGATTATTTAAGTGTTAATGTTAGGATTCATAAGGAATTTATTGGTCAAGTACTTTATCACTCCTTATTGAATTTTCTTCCCCACTCTTTTTGTGAGATCCCTTTTATCTTGTTTTCCTGTTGGACAAATTTAATATCATCTACTCCATCAACTTACACAATAAACAAAACCCACTGCCGCCTGTTGCATATTGTTACTGATTTTATGGATGGCCTGGCCTGATTTGACTTTGCTAATGGATGAACACTTCATGATTTTCCAACTGGAGTGAAGATTCTTCACATTGAAAGATATGATTGTTTCCTCAGAGCACTGGGTTGGTATAAGTGGGCAATATAGGAATTAGATACCCAAAATGGGTAATAGAGGCATGAGGTGGTTGACTTGCAAACTCTTATAGGTGGTGGAATGTATATTCATAGGTTTATAGGATCAAGGTGTAAATATTTTGTAACTACAGTTGTAAGGCACAGGATATCTTTTGTTTTGTTCACTTATAGAATGTTATTTTTAAGTGATGGCGACACATGTTGAATTGTATGCATTTTAGTTTTATCCTGTTAGGTATAGATATGATTTTATTGTTTATTTGAAGGTTACATATGGTTACAGAGTTATGTGAAAGTATAAAATTAACAAGGGGTGGTCTGTGGCAGTCATGTGCTTATGTTAATTTTATGATTGAAATGTAGGGGTGGAGTCTCGCCTGTTAATCTAGAGATAGCCATTGAGTAGTCCATGAGGCCTCTGTGTGGGCATGGCTTTCTCCTGAGACTTCTGGGAAATCTTGCGATATTTCCTTCGTGGAGATGAGAAGCTATCTCCCCAGTTGTTGGGAGTTAGTCTCAGAGACGATGAATCACGGACAAGACAATATGGCAGTGTCCGAGAAGCTGGAGGAGCCGGAGGAGAGACCACACGGCTTTGCCCTGATGGAGCCAGACCTCTGAAACTGAGGCAGCCACATGGAGACCTCTGCCAGCGATGAGTTGCTTCTGCTGTTGATGGACCCTGAGCCTTGGAAGCGAGGAGCCATGTGGAGACCCCTACTAGGATTCTGCACCCACTGACCTGTGACTCCGTGAGTTGGAAGGAGACTTTATAGACTGATTTCGAGTATATGGGTTAATATCAGACTTATGACTTTGAACTGGACTGGGCTGGGCTGCCTTCTCAGTGTCACATTCCTTTTGTATATAACCCCTTTCCTTATATTGATATGTGTGTCTATGAACTTTGTTCCTCTTGTCTGCCCGGACTAACACACCTGTTCTATTTCTGCACATAGTGACGCTATAGGACACAGCTGTTTCCTAGGGTTTTTGAGATAATAAAGCTATGTGGAAGTAACAGACAGCCTCATCTTTTCCCCTGCAAAGTCACTTAGTAGGTTTGAACCATCAATCTTTTGTTGGCAGCCTAATGCTTAACACACTAAACCACCGGGGCTCCTTTATAATTGATAGTACATTTAAAATTTTATCTCTGTGGAATAAAAGTTTATGTTTTTTTGTTAAAAGAGGTTTAGGCATGGGAACATGTGAGAGCATTGCTGCTGGTTTTAATTTGACATGACCCTAACATCACTGCAGGCGAGAGGTTGTCTCCATTATGGATTAGAGAAGACCTAATCAGAACCTACCTTTAACTCGTAGAGGCTAGTCCCTGATTGATCATAGGAGGAGTTGAGCATGGAGAATACCAGAATCTCAAAACTGTCTGAAATAAGTCTACATTTAAATCATTCTCTTCTTGAAAGCTGTGGGAATTATTTGGACATTTCCTCAGATTTTAGAAACCCCATTGGTTTTTGTCATTGCCTTTCATTCCAGGCCAAATTGTCATTCAGTTCTTGCTCCTAAACTTACCACCTAGCACTTCCTTGGCTATGTGCTTAGCAAGAGAACTGGCAAGCGGCTGGCCAGTACTGCAGCAGAGAGTGAGGATTGCTTCTGGGGACGCCATTTCTGTAACTCCAAGTTTCATTCAAGAAAAGAAAGGAATTCTTTCTGGGTTGGAGGGGCGGGGAGAACCTCTACTTCTGTAAATGAGTCTCGTCACTGGAAGCCTTGACTCTCATCTCTGTTTTAGATGACTTGCTTATGAGGCTCGTGCCTGTTGCTGCAGTGTCATGTTCTGATATTTGACGCTGGAAAGAAAGCTCTACATATATTTGAGTGTCAGTAGAACTGCAAGTATGTATGTTATCTTGATGTAATAGAGGTTAAGCCAGTTGGTTATGAGTGTCCATACCTCATACATATAGCATGTTAGTCTGGGTAAACTAGAGAAGCAAATTCATATAGACAATTCCATGTGTATAAGAAAGAACTTTAGATACAAGAACAATTAAATATACCAGAGCAACTGAATATTGAGAAAACATCTCAGCTCAGTCCAGGTCAAATCCATAGGTCTGATTAGCCCAGATGTCCAATACCAATTTATAAATTACCCTTCAGGCTCAGGCAACACATGCCATGATGCCGAATGCAGGAAGATCACAGGTCAGTGGTTGGAAAGTTGTGGATCCAGTGGTGCTGAAAACATCTCAGCGCTGGCAGGTGTTTTCACATGATTCCTCCAGCTTCAGGGTGCCAGCATAGTTCCATGTGTCTTGTCCACAAGAATGCCTCTCAGGGAGTGAGTGTGTGTCCCGCCTTTAGTGAGCTGTTGAGCTCCTTAGCATCTCTAAATGAGCTCATCAAGCTGCAACCTGATTGACAGGCTGAAGTCCACCCTTTCACTCTTAAGTCTCCAATTGACAAGAATATGTAGTGACCACGTACAGTACTGTTTTTCTAAATGTGTGAAGAAAGACGTATGTGGAAGATTAAAAAGGCAATTTATTTGTGGTCTTACTGTTTTATTAAAGGTTTTAGTCACTGAAATATATACACACACACACACACAAATACACACACACAACTTGAGGTAAATAATTTTGCCTACAGATAGATAAACTAGGATTTCTTTCCCTTATTTGTTTTTCTCTAGTTTGGGTCACTGTGCATTGGTGCCTTGGTAAAGTTCAAACTACAATTCCTTGGGGGTTTCGTTTCATATCCCTGCCCTGGAATTTATGAAGACAATGATGCCTTTCATGTAACTGTCAGGTGGTTCTGGTGTTAGGGCCTGGATATGTAGGCATCGATGTCTGTACTGATCGTCAAGCTTGGGAATGCTGACTGGTTTTCCTTTGCTGCTGTGACTGTAATAGGGATATCATGACTTGGGCAGCTTGATGTCTGTTTTCTCCCAGTGAAGGAGACTGGCGGCCTGTTCAGAGTGTCAGGCTCACGATGAAGGCTTTTTCTGTTTGTCAGCTTGGAAGGAAACAGGTTGCTTTGCCGTCGTCTGTTTCTTGAATCCTTGAAGACCTTTGTGTGTCTGGTCATCTACTTCTCCCCACCTCTGCTTTTGTAACCTCCTCTCCTTATAGCTTGTGAAATAATGGCTTAAGACACAATCCTAACTTGATCTCATTACCATAATGAACACAACCCCATTCACGAAGGGGATAATAGCCTCACGCATCCAGCTTAGAATTTATGATACATTTTTGGGGGGATACAGTTGGATTGCACAACAAAATGTATTCATTTTATACATCTGTTTTTCTATCATACTCTTTTCCTCCAGCTGCTTTAATACAAAGACAATTGTAACTGTAGTTGGAACATAATTTGATATGTGATTTCATAGCTATTAATGCCGCTGGTAAAATTTTTTTGTTCCTCTATGTAAAATTCACTAGCAGTCTTGCTTTCCCCCCCTTCATCTGTATAACCTTCATAGCTTCATCTGTAAATGAATATGTACTCCCAATAGCAGTTTAGCTTTAACCTTGACATTTATTCCTGTGTTTATTGTCAGAGGCTTATTCGCAAATCTCAGTTGACAATAATAGTGAAAGGAAGCATGGTGACCCAGGACAGTGTGTTCTCTAGTAATTTAAGGTTCTGTGGAAGACTAGATTTTTTATTTCTTTTAAATGAATTGACACACAATAAATATAGTGTTTTGAGTTCCTTAAAAATTGCTTTGTGTAGCTTTTACTGGTAGAACTAGATACCCGATTATTTAGAATACCCCCTCCCCATGGCTATTGGACTCCATGGTGGATTGTACAGGTTCCAAAACACAGAGTGAGTTCAAAATATGTTGCTGAAACCACATATTCTTAACTTGAAGAGCTGGTGTTTGTGGTCAATTTGAAGCTTCTCGCTGGTAGAAAGGAAATGTGATATTTACACTGACATGATTTCAATTTCCCAATGGCCCAGACCCGATATGATTTGCACAGAAGAAAAGATTCAGCCTTTCATTTTGGTTAGATTTAAATAAAGTACTTTTCATGCTCTGCATAGGTTTTTTTTTTTTTATTAGCTTTATATTGCCAGTGACATTAAGACAAAAAGCCTACCTCAGATGGAGTACTGGTTTACACACACACACACACACACACACACACACACACACACACACGACCAATTCTCCTTCCATCCCCGTACTCACAACAGGCCTGCTCACTTGTCAGTCTTAAGTCCTTTGGCGAGTGTGCTGATCCAGGTGATTAGTGACCAGCATACAGGACCCCCTCCCCCCACCCAGGCTAGGGTTCAGGCAGCCTCCATCATCTCATGTCTCCTCTTTTTTCCCTTCCCCCTTTCTCCGTTTCCTTCCCTCCTTGTTGGTATTATTTATTTTCTTTCTTTCTTTTCTTTTTCCTATGTTAGTCCATTGCATCTCAAGCAGGGATTTATTGTTAGGAGCTGGCCTTTGTCTTTTTTTGGAAGCCTTTATCTTTTGTCTTGCATCTATTGCCCAATAATATCAGAACACTCTCGGTATAATTTGAGGAAACACTTTCTCTCATTTTAATGGAAACATTGTCTGGAAGTCAAGCTGGATCCCCAAATGTAAAATCACCATTGTGGGCTGAGCCCTGGTGGCTTAGTGGTAGTTTGCAGGACCTCTGGGTTGACAGTTCAAATCCAGCAGCAGCTCTCGAGGATCAAGGCTGGACTTGCTACTCCCACCAGGGCAGTGATGCCACAAAAAACCAAACCAAAAAAAAAATCACCATTGTGATCACTTCAGTTTCCTCTGAAGTCATCTTTACGCCTTTATCTTAAAATTAAGGCTACTTTGAAAACATGTCCAGTAGACCTTGCAATGCTTCTGGCTGTTATTGTCTCTGTTTTAAAAGGAGGAGAAAGTGTGCTTTCAGGGAGGTAAAATAACCGTGTAGCGGGTAGATCATCCGGCCCAGAACGTAGATGGTTGGCTTGGAACCCAGTTCTTTCTGACTCTTACAAACTCAGCAATGTAATGCCTCCCTTTTTATTTGTTTTTTTTTTTGGGGGGGGTGGGCATCACTGCCCTCTGGTGGTAGGAGTAGGAGGCCCAGCCTTTGCTCCCGTGGAGCTGGAATTGAACCTCCATCCCAGTGGGCCGCAGTTCCACGCACAACCACTATGCCACCGGGGCTCAGCCCCGTAATGCCTCCCTTTTTAAACTGAGGTGATTTCATGGCTGGGTTCCTGTACATCTTTACAGCATAGTGGGTCAAGCAGGAGGGCAGAACTCCCTGCCCTACCCAGAGGATAAAGCTCTGTTGGGTGAGAGTCAAAAGCAGAAAAGGGAAGATTCTCACATTTAGCATATTGCACTAATTTCATGACCCATTTCCTTCATTTTTGTAAATAACAAAAAGATCGGACAAATATTTAGGGAATTCATCATCATTAATAAAAAGCTATACCTTTGACCCTTTGGAATGGGATGTTCGGCAGGCAGGTTAAATCTTAAACTGAAATCGATTTACTTTTATTAAAACTAATTTTGGAGAAAATCTGCACAGCAAATTTGGCTCTCTTTGGTCAATTTCTAGAAATATTAATGAAGTTACATTGGTTCTACGTTCACGTTGCCCCAGCCTGCTGGCTGTGTCTCTAATTTGTCTGACGAGCCCCACTCCTTACTTTCTCTGGTTGGCATGGGGCAAATGCTTGCCATTCAGTCTTCTTCAGATTATGTAAAGGAGCACAACTCATGGGGGCTCGGGTAAGAATAGTACTTACTCTTCAGACCAGTTGGTGGTTAGGGTAAAGGGTGGGAGTGGCTTTAGTGCCAACTTCGAAGAGCAGTAGTCTTGGGGTTTTCTCTGGTTTCTCTTGGTTCTAGCCCTTTTCAAAAAAAAGTCTGACCATTTTCAGAAATTGAACTGTATTTGACATCTCTCTCTACCACCCCTCCCCCCTTAAATTGAGATTCTCACTTTTGTCCTTCATTAGAATGATCACTAGTGGTAGCTAGCTATCAATTAGCTAGTTCCTTTGCTCTCCTGGTGGCTTGGAGCAGGGATTCTCAACCTTCCTAATGTTGCGGCTTTTGAATATAGTTCCTCAGGTGGTGATGACCCCCAACCATAATATTATTTTTGTGGCTACTTCATAACTGTAATTTTGCTACTGTTTTGAATCATAATATAAATATATGATATGTAGGGTGTCTTAAAAAATTTTTTTTTGTAGGATGTCTTTTCATTGATACATAATTAAAGCCTAGTGATTAATCACAAGAGAGTAGATAATTATATATTGTGAATTGTTTATTTCTAATCACAAATGAATTTTTGCCTTGAAGCATGACATAGCATGGGTAACAGTCTTCACACCGGGTGCTCATAGGTGGGCATATGGCCATGTGAGCCGACCCCCCTGGAGACAGAGAGAGGAGCGGTGTCTCATTTCCTCAGAACATTGGAAATGTGTGTGAAAGGGTCATTCAAGCCCCAAAGGGGTTGGGAACCCCTTTGCTGGGATAGAGGCAGTGGTCCGAGTTTGAGGCTATTTTTCCTATAGCCTAGTTGACTTTGATGGGTGAGCATAGCGTGGGAACCACAACTGACCCATGCCTGTACAAATCAAATTCTTCCTAAGCCCCCTGCCTGGTACCAGAAGGCGTAAGTTGGACCCACCTCCACTCTCTATCCTTCCTTACTATTACGCCACCATCGGTTCCTCCCACAGCCTCTACTCTGCTTTAGGGTCAGGTGATCTGTCGACATGGCTAAACAGAGCTCACAGATACTGCTTGCCACTAAGAAGGTTGAGGAGGGAAGTTAACAGGTTACCTCAAGGCAGGATCTGAGACCACGAAGGGAATCGTCCCTGGTCCCGGCCATCTCTTCCCTAAGTCTCTCTGGTCCTCAGCCTCTGAGCCAGAGGTGGCCTCTGTTCCTGGGGCTTGGGGAGAGGGGCGCAGGAGCCAGCCTGCTGCTCTGCCTTACAGTCTCCAGCTCCTCAAAGGGCTGCTCTCTTCTGCCTTCTCCTTGGTCCTCTGTCATACCACAGCTTTGTGCTTGGCTTCTGCCGCTTAAAGACAGAGCTCTGGAACTTGCTCTGCTTCTTGGATGGTTCTGGGATCTCTCAACTCCCGCTTCTGAAATAACTCATCTTCATAGGCAGGGAAGTGACGGCCAAAACCAATCAAGTCCCCCGCTCCTTATATTTCACACACCAGGTGTGCAGCGTCCCACCCCACCTTCTGATGAATTCTACACACATGACACATGGATAGCAGAGACATCGGAAGAAGTTTTACTTCACCAGTCTTTGGTCTTTCTCTTTTGCCCCAGATGCATAGAAACCAAGCTTTAATAGTTTTATATTTTAATAGTTTTAGTACTTTAACAGTTAGATGAGATGTAAGAATACAAATGATACTCACCAACTAGAGTGCAAAATATTGTCTTTATGACAGCTATTATATGCCAATTGACCAAGTTGTATGCCCCACCCCCCCACTCCCAAACGTGGACTGTGGCCCACTCTTCAAAATCACCAGCCTCTCCTCCTGAGAAGGTCAGTGCTTTGTACTCCTTTGTGGTGGTCATGTACCTAATGTCAGTTTCATGGTTGGGAGTGCAGGGACGGAGTCTGGCCTGTCACTCTGGAGATAGCCAATGACTATGAGACCTCTGTGAGCATGGCTTTCTCCTGAGATTTCTGGGAAGTCTCGTGGTATTTGCCAATTGGAGGAAAGAAACTAGACTGAGAAGATGAGATGACAGCATGCTGATTGATCCTGATGCCTGGAGAATGAAGGATCCAGAAGAGAGGCCATGTGGGCTTGCCCTGGTGGAGACAAACCTCTGGGGCTGGAGAAGTCACGTGGAGACTCCTGCCAGCGCTGAGATGCTTCTACTGTCACCAGATATATAAGAATCTGCACCCACTCGCCTGTGATTGCCTTGGTGTCATCGCACGTGCTTCATACGTTGGAAGGAGACTTTATAGACTGGTATCAGTCTATATGGGCTAAATCGGACTTATGACTTTGGGCTGGACTGGGTTGAGATGCTTTCTCAGTGTTCTATTCCTCTTGTGTATAAACCTTTCCCTTATATGCATATGTAAGTCTATCAATTTGCTTTTCTAGTCTACCTGGACTAATACATCCTTTAAACAGTTGCAGCCTCTGAAACTCACAGGGACAGTTCTGTCTCATCTGATAGGGTCACTGTAAGTCGGTGTCAGCTCCCTCAAAGTGAGATTGATTTGGGGGAGGCTATACACTTAGAAATGGGATTGCTGGATCATAGCGTATTTTGATTTAGCATGTTGAGGGTGCATCATTCTACTTGTATAGTCGGCGAGCCAGTTTGCTCTCCAGCCAGAAATAAGGCAGGGTTTCCACATCCCTGCAATAGCTCCAGTATTTGTTTGTTTCTTTTTTGTTAAGAATTGAAGAAGAAAAATGATCCAATAAAATGTGACAAGCAATGAAAGCCGTCACCAAGATCACATGCAAGTGAAGATTTCCTGAAGGTCGTAACAACTTATGGATGAAAGTGTGATCAATTAGAATTCTGCAACTCTTCCTTGTGCTCACAGTGGAAGCTGTACATAGTCCAAGGGGCAGTTTTATTTTTTAAGAGAAAAAGAAAGTACTGAATCGTTTAAAATTTTAAAAAGTATGCATCAGAGTTTTATCCTTTCATCTTACTCATTCAGTCTGTATGCTGAGCAAATAATTGAAGAGGCTGGATTATATGAAGAACAGCACAGCATAAGGGTGGAAAGAATATTCTTTAAAACAATTCATTAATATTCTGATGATAAAATCTTCTTACTTGCTGGAGGCCAGCAGGACTTGAAGCACTTACTGATGAAGCTAAAAATCGATAGCCTTAAGTATGGATTACACTTCAACTTAAAGAAAACAAACTCTTACAACCGGATCAATAAACAGCATTATGATAAATGGAAAAAGGATGAAAGTTTTTGAGCATTTTCTTTTTCTTGAATCCACTCTTTGACTCAAATTCCTATCAGCTTGGATTCAAAGCTCACCCAGATTCAGTGGGAACACTTTGGCATTGGCTTATGTTGTCTGGTTTGCCTTTAAACTTCAAGTTCACAGTATATGATGACTCATGAAGAAAGAGAGTTAAATAAGACAGGGAGGACTGGGGCAGAGAAAACTGATACAATAAATTAACTTTATCCAAATGTGCATATCTTTTTCTGTCATTTATATAATTATACATTGCCACACTGTTATCGTTTTATCACATATTGTATGAGACAGATACTCAGTAGTTTGTTTAAACTAGTCTGTATCCCTTATAAATTTTTTATTGACACACAGACCCAGCTCATTAAAGCCTTTAGGAAAATATTACTGTTACACTCTGTACTGATTCTGGCTCTTTATGTGATGATCTAGCAGTTCCCAAACAAGATTCCCATTTAATCCACTAGCGCAGTACAGGAGTTCTGTCAAAAATCAGATTGTGTTCTCATTTTCCAGAAACAACTCAATTACATTGTTAAGATTTATTCAATATTAAATAAAACTCCTAGAACTAGTCTCTTAAATGGCTTGGATAGGATGCTCACTCCTTATTGCCCTGGAGTTGATTTGATTCCAACTCATAACCCTGCTGCAGATAGGCAGAAACTGTCCCTGTTCTTTCCGAGGCTGTCTGTCTGTGCAGGAGCAGAAAGCCTCGTCTCTCTCCCCTGGAGGGGCTGGTGAGCTCAAACCGCCCACCTTCTGGTGAGTGGCCCAACGTGGAGCCTGCTATGTCACAAGAGCTCCCTAAGTGTGGGACACTGTCCAGTTACATAGTCTAACATCTTCCTATTTTATCATTTTAAAAATTAAAGTTTTAGAAATATTCTGGTAAATTCAAAATGCATGACTTTTTCTTAGCTTGAGCTTTTTCTTAGCTTGAGCTTTTCTTCGCCTTAACACATCCTTAATTTTTCAAAAAATCCACAACTCCAATTTTTTTTATCATGAATGTACCTGCCAAACCTTCAATTTTTTGAAATCTTAGTTTTTGAATAATTTTTTCATGAATATACCTGCTTCAAATTTTGGGAACCAAGGATGTAAGAATAAACACTAGATTTGAGAATTACTTTAACGTAAATCAATTGTAGAACAGGTTTGCATTTTTTTATACAAATGTAGGCTACACCAGTCATGGAAACTCATTTACGCCAGTGGTTCTCAACCTTCCAAATGCTGTGACTCTTCAATACAGTTCCTCATGTTGTGGTGAA
>PVJH01007093.1:28046-95805 GCA_004026705.1 Nesogale talazaci | reverse complement strand
AGTTGTTATCCATAGTTAAGGCTGTAACCCTTGATATTCATCAGCAAGTGCACAATTTCTCTTCAATTTCAATAAGCCTTCCATCAATCCTGATGGTTTGCTCAGCAAATTGATTGAATAAGGATGGTAAGAGGATGCAATCCCGACACACACCTTTCCTGAGTTCAAATCATGCATTATTCCCTAGTTCTGTTGGTGAAGGGGCCCAGTCTTGGAAACCCACAGGGGCTGTTCTACCCTGTCCGAGAGAGATGCTATGGGTCAGAATCGACTCCATGGCAATCAGTTTGCGTTTGGAGGTTTTTAGTGTTTTCCAGAGTTTCAGGGACTAGTAAAAATGGCTAACACTGTCAGCTGCCAAATGAAAGGTTGGAAGTTCCAGTCCACTCAGAGGCACCTGGGAAAGTGGGCCTGGCAATCTACCTGTGAAAAATCAGTCATTGAAAGGGCTTCAGAGCGCAGTTCTACTCGATACATGGGGTTGGACTCACGGCACCAGACAACAACACTTTTCACTTTTAAAATGGGAAGAACGTATGAAAGGCAAGCATGATAGCAGTTGATCAAGCTGGATGGTTAGCTTCATTGCATATCATTTGTTACATGTTGTCTGGTTGAACCATTTCACAATAAAAATATTTTTAAATACAGTACATTTATTCTACTTTAGAATTTGTAGACTGGAATTTTCTCCCTCCATCCTAGACTGCATCATGATGTAAGGAATAAACTTACTTGAAGTTTAACATGCATCATTTCTATTAGGCAACACAGCATCCCTGTTCACTAGATGTCAATTATTTCCCCAGTTTATAAATAAGGCCAATGGAAAGAAACTGTGTGGAAAGGACACTTGCACAGCTGTCTGTTGCACCACCCAGAGCCCATTGAACAAGGGCAGCCGCCAGTCTGCGGCCGTCCAGTTGCTATTGCCTCCGTGAGACCCCATCAGGGTTCCCAGAACTGTGACTATTTGCAAGCGCAGACAGCCTTTACTTTCTCACAAGGAGCACACAGCTGTTGGGTTTGAACTGCTATAAGTTTGGGGTTAATAGTTCAAGTGTTACCTAACAACACCTGGATAGAAAGGCTTCAAGTGTGTGTGTGTGTGTGTGTGTGTGTGTGTGTGTGTGTGTATGTGTGTGTGGTCAAGCTTCCCTCTAGCAAACTCGTTTTCCCCACTGTAAAATGGGTAGGTAGGGGAAAATTCCTTCAGTGGAATCCAGGCAGGGATGGGAGGGATCAGACAGAAGGACGAAGAATGAGGGATGGTGATGAACAGTATACATTCAGCTGAACACTCAGGCTATAAAATATTGACAGATTTATGTGCTGTGCCAATAACCACTGCTCCAAAATTTACCTATTTCTCTCTAGACCAGCAGTTTTCAACCTTTCTAAGGCCGGAAGCCTTAATAGAGTTCATCATAGAATTCTTTTCTTTTCTTTTTCTGCATCACTGCCCTGGTGGGAGTAGGAAGCCCAGTCTTGTTCCTGGAGAGCTGCTCCTGGATTTGAACTGTCAACCCTGTGGGCTGCAGTCCTGCACACAATCATTGCGCCACCAGGGTTCAGCCATAAAATTATTTTCACTGCCGCTTTATAACTTTAATTTGGCTACTGTTAGGAATTGGGCAACCCCTTCGAAAGGGTCATTCAACCCCCAAAGGGGTCATGACCCACAGGTTGAGAACCACTGCTCTAGCACTTCTGAGCCCCTACCCCATGATACAGCAATGAACTCACTGCCATGAGATTGATTCTGACTGAAAGCAACCATAATAGTTCAGAGTAGAACTGCCTCTGTGGGTTTCTGAGACTGTAAATCTTTATGGGTTTTACAGATGAGGGAGCTTATCTTTCTCCCTTAGAATGGCTGGTGGGTTCAAATGCTGAACTTGGCAGTTAACAGCTTTGCTCCACCCAGGAGATGAGACCGCCTGGCCAGCAAGATCCCAGGGCACAGTAGTAGTGCTGTGATATCCAAGACCAGCCTGAGGGTCAGGGGCTGGGCCATATTGGTTGTTAAATAACCCGATGATACTCTTATTATAACTCACGTCTTAATCTCTTACCTGGGTAAAATGACAGGGACACACTTGGGGAGTCTGAGGCTGCTGGGTTTTGCAAAGAGGTAAGAAACCTATTTCTTAAAACTACGACTATCACTCTAAGTGGTCAACAGTGTCCTCCTTGTTTCCTAATCTATCGTGGCTATGAGATGACAGTAGTGGGGAAACTGACAGCCTGAAAGCCCATTGGCACAATTCTACTCACTCCTACAGGGTTGCTGCGAATCCGAACTGACGTCCCAGGCGGTCTTAGGAGTCACTGGTGGTACTAGTACTCATCTGCGAACCAAAAGTTTTGAGGTTTAAATACACCCAGACTTACCTTGGAAGAAAGACTTGGTGATCCTTTTTGCAAACCCAGTCATTGAAAATTCTACTGACTGAGCATCATTCTTCCTGGTCACATGAGCTGTCAATCTAAATAGGAGGCAACTGTGTGGCCATTGGTGAGGGATAGCTGAAGGTAAGAAAAACCCTGGGTGGTAAAGATGGAAAAGGGAAAGCATGTGGATGTGGGGGTGGCAGTTAGGGGGTCAGGTAGGGAGCTGGGAACACAAAGAAAGATAAGAAAACACAAAAGACAACTATCTTCACTTCCCAATCTTTCTCTGAGCTGGCCCTGACTAGGCATACCCCTTATATGTAATCAAACTTATACTACTATGCTATTTATAAGATATTTATATATGAAATGTTTACATATCTAAATTATACTTATTAACTATATACACTTATAAACTAGTTTATATTTCACTATCTTCACAATAAAAATATATTTATAAATAATAAAATGTGTATATTATATGATATGTGTGTAATATATATAACATGCACATCTTATATGTAAATATAAAACTCACTGCCTCTGAGTTGCTTCAGACTCTGGCAATCCAACAGGACAGAGAAGAACTTCCCCATAGGGTTTCCAAGGCTGTCAATCTTCAAGGAAGTCGACTGCCCTATCTTTTTTCCTCAGGGGGACTGATGGGTTCAAACTGAGGCCTTTGGTTAGCAGTTGAGTGTTTTAACTATTGTACTACCTGGCCTCCCTACTTAAATATCATCAAATTTAGCCCATTAGGTTCATTAAAACCCAAACTCAATGCCATAGACTCAGTTCTCCCTGGTAAAGCTACAGGAACAGAAAGCCTGAGCTCCCCCCTCAGAGGTGTTGAGAGTTTTGATTTCCCGACCTTTGGGTTAGAAGCCCACTGCACAAACTATGACGTCACCACAACTCACTCACTGCCGCGGGGTCAATATTGACTCAATGCAACCCTCTGGAGAGAGGAGCATGGCCCCGGTGGGTTTCCAAGCCTGCACATCTTCATGGGAGTTGAAACCTTCACCCTTTCCCCAAGGAGCCACTGGTGGTTTTGAATTGCTGACTTTGTGGTTAGCCATCTGATCATAATCCACTACAACACCAGGGTATCTATGTTCCTTAAGATGTTAATGGCTGTCATAGTCATTTATCAACTTTAAAATGATTCATAACCCACCATACCTAAAGTATAAATGCTTCTAATATATTTCAGTGCCATAACCCTCCTCTCTAAGGTGACTGGACGAACTGATCTTTGTCCCTTGTGTCTATTTCATAAACTATGATACATAAGCTGAATTTTAGGGCTGCTTTTTTTTCTTTTCTTTTTTTTTTTTAGTAATGAGAAGTGAGGTGCCAGCTCTTCAATGTTGGGTAAATGATTGAGAATGCCATTACTTTGTCTCCAAGCCTACCGTTATCTGTAGATCAAAAAGACAGTATTTAAAAATATTTTACATCATCTATTCATTCCAAGTGGTGTCCCTATGTGAACCGTGCCTTCTCCACCTTTTCTTTGTCGTCAAGGAAGAGCTCTTAATCCAAGTTTACTATCTTAACTTCCAGGAGAAGTTCTGTTTCTCTTTGGTGCTTGTTTCTTGTTGAGGCAGGTTAATAAAGTGTTTGTGGTTTTTCCTCTCATTAGGAATTCATTTTGGCATTGACATCGCTTCACTGATCATCATGATTGCTGCTGTTAATTCGCCTGATGCCTGGCCTTCCCCAGCAGGCTGGCCTTCCCAAGGTGGAGTACTGGTTAAGCATTCACTGGCTACGCAGCTCTCCTCACACTCACCCCCCCCCCCCCCCCCCCCCCCCCCCCCCCCCCCCCCCCCCCCCCCCCCCCCCCCCCCCGCCCCCTCTCCAGTCCTTCCCTTTCTGGAATGTGGGACAAGCTCTCTCCCTGTTCCTGTTGATTTTTCCCCACTGCTGAGATTACTCATTGCAGCTGAAGGCTGAATAACAATAGATGGGAAATGCTTTCAACGTTTTTCCATAGAACATAACCCCACTGATTTTTCAGCAAATACTTCTAAAGGAAGAGTTAAACTGATGGTAACATTTCAGCAGTCATCAGAGCTGTGCGAGGCACTATACAGCTCCTTAAAGCTGTCACTCTCCTTGTCTACCAAACCAAACAGAAAAGGTGTGTTCACACGCGATTTGTTCACACAGTTTGGAAATGAAATTTGGCAGAAGGACGAAAATCTAACTTTTAAAAGATCTTTAGGTTTCCAGTAATGATTAGCCAACATACTGAATGTGGGACTAATTTGTGACTTTACCTGGCAGATACTACAAAAAAACTATATAGCCTCTTTGCTACCATCAGTTGCCTGTTCTTTATGGCTTCCTGCTAATGTACTTTTACATTTTTTTCTTTGCGACTAGATAATGTACTGTATTATAGTCCTAGATGCTATTACTCCTTGCCTTCCGTGTTCTCTTGGTAATCCTCTATTCTAAATGGATAGGATTTTAATTAACCTTGGCCCTTTCAGGAATATTTCTAGCTTTTTAACTTAATGTCACCATTGACAGCATATGTGTATAATTGGCATTTATTTACATATGAAACCTTAGGCAAAAGTTCTATTCATTTTGGATAGTAGATTTCCTGTCTTATGGAGGGTGGGGTGGGGGCTACACATGGGGCTATTTAAACCCACAGAGCCACTCTATAAGAGGGTCTGCTCCCATAAAGACTTCCAGTCTTAGAAACCCAAAGCTGTAGTTTATGATGTGCTACTCTGAATCAGAATTCACCCAATCATAGTGAATTTGGTTTTACCATAGCCCTAAGTAAAATGACCAAGTAGTTTAATTCACCTCTATGCTCCTTAAAATAAGGTAAAGAGCTAATCCTGCATTTGGGGACAGAAAATACTTTTCTTGCTTAGAGGGCTAAAAATAGTCAAAGATCTATGATCTAGCCACGTTTTCCTCCACAAACACAATTCCTTACAAAATAAAATCCTTTCTGCTCATAAGCCCCAAGTTTTAATTCGACATCCTTTCAGTTGAATATTTTATCGATTTTGAAAATATGGTGTATAAGATCAGTAGGACATTTTGGGAGAAAGGTTAACATTTGCATTTATTTGAAAGCATTTGAGAAACATTCCTGGAGAAACATCCCGGAGAAACTTAGGAGACTGTGCATCCCGACCGGTTCAGCCAACTTTCTATTCACACAGAAGCCGTAAACCCAGTCACCAGAAGGACACACAGCCTCACACTCACATCTTTTCCTTCCACGCGTCTGGATGTAAAATACATCCAATGCCTCTGTACCATTCCTCACTCTTTCCTCTCTAACGTGGGAGGCAGATGTTTCTTAGGCGGCGATGAACCGAGGACGATGGGAAGAAATGGCCCAGAACTGGGGTGAATTCCTTCCGATGACTTGGATGCCCAAACTGGGCACCACCGCAGCCCTGGCGGCCCCACCCCCGTCGGGATGATGCACCCTGAAAGCATCCGCTTTCCTCCGGCCGCCACTGCGAGCTGGGAAAATGTGGCCCCAGGTTGCAGACAGCTGTCCCAGCCGCCCGCGCGAGCACGGCGCTCTCCCACTCGCTCGCTGCTCCCCGCCGGCCGGCTCGCCCTCGGGCCCGAACCTCCGGGACGTGCCTCGACCCGGCGCGGCGCGCGGCCCGGCCAACCGCGAACAGCACCAACCCCGGGCGCGCGGCCAGGAGGCGCGCTCCCAGCCCCCGCCCCCGCCGGCGCCTTTTCCCCTATACACTACAAGCTCGTCCTTTCCCAGTTCCCTTAAAGCCCAGCCCCGGGGAGCCTCCTGAGAGCCTTCATCCCGGCACCCGCCAACATGTCTGGGGGCAAATACGTAGACTCCGAGGTAGGCTGCGCTCCCGGGCGCGGGGCGCGCGTGGAGAGCCTGCCCCGGCCGGCTCCCACTTCACGTAGCCCGGCGGCCTGGCCAGCCCCAGCTCGCTCTTGACTTTGGGGCACTCCGGTTGCTCAGGAATGGCCCTGGGCGGGGGAGGTGGAGAGGAGTGTGGAATGTTTTCCACGCGGAGGTTGGGGAGGGGGACGGGGGTGGCAGCAAGAGGGTGAGGGTCTTGATGCGGGGGTCTCCCTGCGGGAGAACCCATTTTCTGCAAGTGTCTGACGCGCTTTCTGGGAGCGCGACCCTCAAGGGGCGGCTCCCACCTGCTGCGAGGTAGGGGGGCTAGAGTAAAAGAGGCGGGGGACGTCGTTTACCCAGAGGCCTGGGGACTGACTGTCCTCGAGGAGTCCCCGCCCGGCGCCTGGACTGCGCTCCACGGTTGCACTTCGCAAAGCTCTTGGGCCATCTCAAGGACTCTTTCTGCGTCTGGGCGCCGCACTGGGGTGTTTGGAGAGAGGCGGGCCACGGGACCCACCGCGGGCCACCAACCACCTCTTCCCGTTCGAGACCCTCCCTCCCAGGTGTGGAGAGCTGGCTTTCCCCAAAGCTGTCGCCGCCGCGGGGCAGTCGCCTGCCCTTAGAGCAGACGAGACCTGAGGGTGGGTGCGGAGAGGGGTGCAGGTGGGAGGTAGCCAGGATGGGAAAACTAGGGGTCTTCTGACCCCCAAAAGAACTCAGGGGGACTGGGGCGTGGCAGGCGGGCGCTGCAACCCAGCCAGGGAAGCAGGAAACGGGTGGGCCTGGGGCAATCAACAGCGAGCGGGCGCGACACCTGCGGGCAGGTGCGACTGGTTTGGAGGCCTTGCCAGCGCAGAGTCCTTGGGCAGGGGGCTGGGGAGGGAACCCCGCGGGGGGACGCTGCAGACGGGACTGGCTCCCGGAATGCAAGCAGGTGAAACCCTCCGGGCCAGCGTGGCATGGCAAAGAGAGAGGGGGGCTGGAAAGAAGTCGCAGTTCCGGGGGGCCTCCTGCCGACCCGTTGGGGGGGGGGTCTCCCCGGGGCTCCAGGGTGCGCGGGGCGGGGACGGGGCGGACCGAGCCACGGGGCTCGCCCTGACCCCTGGCGGCGGGCGGGGGAGGCAGGCGCTCCCTGCCTGGTACCGAGGGGTGTGGTGTCCCTGCCCGGATCCTCTTAAAAAGCTGTGGCGCCGCGGACTTGACTGTGCACACAGCCGCCGTCCGTTCGATTGCCGGATGCGGTCCGTTCGATTTCAAGCCCCGAGGAGCGTTCCCCGACGACGCCAGGCTGACTGCTGACCGCTTGTTTTTCTTTTCTAAATTCTCCTGCTGCTGGCGGCGCCCCCCTCTCGGCCCCGGATTGTTCGCTCTCCGCAGGGACACCTCTACACCCTTCCCATCCGGGAGCAGGGCAACATCTACAAGCCCAACAACAAGGCCATGGCCGAAGAGATGAACGAGAAGCAAGTGTACGATGCGCACACCAAGGAGATCGACCTGGTCAACCGCGACCCCAAGCATCTCAACGACGACGTGGTCAAGGTAAGAGGAGGCGGCCAGGGTGCGGGGGATGCCGCCCAGGGGGCACAGGCATCTGCTGGGACAGCCCTCCCTGGGGAGCAGCCTTTCACATCTTTGCCAGGGCTGGCTGCAGGAGCTCCCTCGAGCTTCAGAAATGTCACATCTCCCTGCGCCTGTGCTTCCTTCAGCAAGATTGTAGTTAACTTGTATTTTCTCCTGGTCAGCGCGCCTCCTAACTCCAGCGAGAGCCGGGCTCACGGATTCTTGGCCTTTAAGATGGTCGCGTTAAAGGAGACCCTCAGGAAGTCTAGGCAAGGGTGATGCCCATTGAATGTGGCCTGTGAAGGCAGTGAGGTTTAATGTGCTGCATGCCAGATGGGAACCAGGGTAGAGGATGGACAGGTGCCCCAGAAGACTCTAGATACCCTGAGCGATTTACAAAATAAGATAAAATGAAAAGTGGTGGGAAAAGTTTAGGGCTAAAGACTGAAAGCAAAATAGGCACATCTACCTAATTCTAAGAACAACAGTGTGAACATATATTTCTACATATAATAGGTAGTATTTCTACATATAATAGCATGCTTATTTCTACATATACTATATTATACAAACTATATTTAAGTCCCCAACTCACTGCCATGGAGTCAATGTTGTCTCATCCTGACCCCTCTTGTGGGTTTCGGAGATTGTAATTGCTTATGAGAGTAGACAGGCCCATCTTTTGTCTGCAGAGTGGCTGGTGGTTTCAAACTGCCCACTCCATGGATCACAGCCCAATGGGTAACCACTGCACCGACAGGGCCCCTTAAAAATTATATATAATGTGTTATCATAACGGAGGATGGGTATTTAAACCAGAAAAGCATGACTCCTGCGCCTATCTAGACAGTGTTACAAAAACAAACATACTGTACCCCTCTTGATTTCTCTGAGAGGAGCCTCGGGTTAGGTAAGCCTGCTCAAAGCCAGTGGAAGGCTAGGGCTGGTGCTTCTTCATAGGCTTTCAGAATGCACTTAGTATGCTTAAAAAACAGTCTAATTAAATGGACAAACTCTTAGCTGGCTGGTCAGTTTGGAGGTTATTATTATATTATTCAATTTTGACCTTTTTTGAGTAAATCTGGTCAGAGGAGCTTATTGTCTGAATCCATCTGGATTGAGAAACCTCAAGCCTGAGCCATCCTTGGCAGAGGGCTTTTATGAAGGACAGTGAGAGCCAAGGAAGGCCTGGCCTCCCTGCATGAGTGTGGAGATGCTATTCTGCACGGCCCCATCACATGGGTCCAGAGACTAGAGAGACGGAGCAATTTCCATCCACCCACCCCTACTCCTGTTTGTGGACTGGGAGGAGCTAGCGCTCAGGGCCTGCTCACATTTATGAATAATATATTTCTAAAAGGGTGACCGTCTCATCGGCAACTGGAAGCGGGAAAAGGCCACAGTTAGGATTGACTCCTTTGGCTTGCTGGGGACACGGCAAAGGAAATTTGGAGCATCCACAGGATTTTTTCTACTGATGGAACATCTAAAAGTAGCAGCAGCAATGACAAAAGTACCTTGTAAACTGGAAATGAGAATCGGTAGGAGTTATTTACTGAAAACATTATTTAGAAGGCCAGAAGGATCGTGTTGCTGCCTGCTCCCCCCGCTGCCTCCCCTGTTAACTTTGGACAAGGAGGAGCTAGCCAGGAAAACATGCAGGTTTCAGAAGGGCCTCCCTTCACTGGCTCCTCCCTGTTGTTCTGCTGAGCTGTGAGCGGGATTCCCTGGAGCGACCCAACCTCCCAGGATGAGTCAGAGGGCCCAGACCCAGGCTCTGGGTCTCCCCACATTGCATGACTAAGCCGGGAGACTAAGGCCCCTCTAGGGGGGAAAGAGGCTGCAATCCAGATGGGGAGAAAATGGGCATGTAGGGCTTGGAAGGAAATGGCAGTTTACAAAGCAGCATTTCAAAGAGCAAGTGTGGGGAATCCTGGAATTAAAGAAACCAGAAGGAAGAGCTAGAGCAAGTTGTTGCTGGCCCTAAGAAAGCAAACTCACCACCGTGCCCACAGAAGGCTGAGCAAAATGAGACTGGGAAAGAGAAAGCCCACCTGCGGTTGAATTTTTCAGAGGCCCCCCCACCCCCACCCCTTTCTGGAAATACCTCGTGAGCACCTGACTATTGGCTCTGCAGAACACAGCTGCTTTACCTCAACCTGTGGACTTTAGGCACAGGTGTCGATTTCAGTTCAAATAATGAACACTTACACCATGCTATCCGCAGCCACAGCAGGCACGTGTCCAGTCCTCACATGAACCAAGTGGCTACTGTACAGTGGGACTGGTGCAGGTTACAGGACACATCCATGTTGCAGCCCCTTCTTCAGGACAGCACTGGACCAGAACAGACAGTTCCTGGGTTTGTTTGTTTAAAAAGGCAAGTCAAGTTTAAGTTCGTAGCGGAAGGAGGAGAAACGAAATCCTGATGGATATGTGAACAGCATCGTATCCCCGCACAAAAGGGCCCTTTCAGTCCTGTAAAGCCGGTTACTTTCGGAGAGGAAGCCAATGAGGTGCTGCATGCCATGAACTTAGCGTTCACAGAGCTAGAGTGTCATCATCTGTCCCAGGCGTGACCATGGCACGAAATAAAACTGATTGCATACCTCCTTGCATTTTGCAGCTATACCGTATGAAATATTTACAGACATTTACCCCCAAATATTAAGGAGATGAATGTCTTCTTGAATCCCCTCTGGTTAGAGGAGTCACAACCTCAGGTCGGTCATCCTCAATCGGAGCCTTCTATGTCTTTGCCTCATGCTCACCATTTCATTCATAAGCTTATTATGTGCTTGTTTGGCTTTCTAAATCATGAACATGGCTGCCACTTTTCTGCGATAACATGAAATCATTGTCTATTCCAACACATATCCACCCTATAGGACTAAGTGGAAGGACCCATGTCAGTGACTGAGTGAGGCTAAATATTTACAGGAGCAGAAAGTCTTATCCCCGCCCCCACGCACATATAGCCACCCAACATGTAACCCACTATCCCACCAGGGCTCCTTCCATCAGTTAATTCACTTTGTAAGCCCTTCCTGCATGCAAGGGAGCCTTGACGCCATCGTGATTAGGCACTGGGCTGGGCTCTCCAGGATGAGCGATTCAAAACCATCAACCACGCCCAGGCTGCTGCAGCTTACGCCTTCTCTCCTCCACTGGGCTGTGAATTGTCACTCTCTCTTACTAGATTCTTCTCTGTGTGGCTTTATAAATTAAAAGTAAATATTCTTGCTATAGCTACTAGGTACTGTGTTGTTGTCCCTCCATGCCCAAAGTAAAGTGGCTTCTTAATCTGTTTTCCTGTAACAGCCCAGGGACACTTGACTTTGTACCTACTGGCGGGTGGGGCTTAAATATCCTTGAATAGTGGGCATCTGGGCAGGTTTTCTGAGAGGAAGAGCTGTTGATCAGAATGAGGGAGCCCCCTCCTGTGGCTAGCACAAACGGGTGCAAAGTAGGAAGTGGGATTTGAGATGATGGAGGCAGAGGGGTATACTGAAGGTTCAACGTCTGTGGTGGCTAGAGATGGGCCTAGACAGGAAGGGTGAATGAGACAGCAGAGAGGGACACGTTCATGGCTTTCTCTCTAGCCCTCTCTAGCTCCTGGAAGTTGGGCTTATAACAGAAGGGAAACAAACAAACTGAAAACAGTTAATACATGCAAACCCGAAAAAAAGATTTTGGCCATACTGCTTTATGTTCCTAAGCTTCAGTTTTTCTAAGGATAATGAAATGGATGAGAACCCTTCTCATAAAATAGCTTCTCCTCCCAATGGCATTTATTTTTTGAGAAATGATTAATATGCATCTATTATTATTTCCACAAGAGCCCTGGTGGTATAGGGGGTTGCATGTCAGGCTGCTAACCATAAGGTCAGTACTTCAAGCCCATTAAACACTCCATGAGGGAAAAGTGAAGGCTTCTGCTTCCACAAGATTTAAATCCTCAAAACTCAAGGTTCTTTGACCTACAGGGTTGCTGTGAGTTAGAGTTGACTGAGGGCACCAGGGTTGGGTAGGTTCACGTCTTATTATTAGTCCTCAGAAACACAATTTGGAACCGAACAAGCTTAGAGTATATCTCCTTGCCTTTCTCCATGCAGCTACTTTTGCATACTTTGCTGGAATTCATTTAACCACATTCTATTGTCTATTAAAATCTTACATCCTTCTGGGATTCGTTCAAAAACGCCTTCATTGACAATGCATGCAATTGTTCCTGAACCACTAGACAAGGCTTGTGGAAAGTAAGGGACATAGACTTTTTTTTTTCCTTACTTCAGAACTTTGACAAATTGCACTTAAACTACAGAACATAGTTTCTTTCCTCTTCAATAGTCTCTCCTCCCATGTTGGCTCTTAATTTCTAACATTCTGGTTGAAAGTTTAAGCCTTGGAGCCTCTACTGACCTCTATTCAGATAGCCCAAACTCTCTGATCATGAGTCAGTCCTGACTCCGGGTGAACCCTAAGGACAGGGTAGGACTGGCCCTGTGGGCTTCTGAGATTTTAACTAGTTCCAAGAGCAGAAAGTTTCCCTTTCTCTTGTTGAGCAGCTGGTGGTTTCTGAGTGGTGACGTTGCAATTAGGAGTTCAACCTATCACATTATGTGACCAGGGATCCCGATCCCAGAGAACAAAGAAGGACTCAACCATAACAATGGCGAAGCAGTGTTTCATTCTGTGTTGTTCTGGGCATCGTGTGTCAGAACTGACCGGACAGCGCCTGACAGCAACATTCAACTCCATAAACCCTTTAGAACTCCAAGAGGGCTTCCAAATTTGGTTGGGCATCTAAGAATCCCTGAGGAGTTTTTCAAAATACAATATGCCTTTACATTCATAGAGCTGGTGATGTGACCTGAGAAGCTGAATTTTTTTTTAAAAAGCCCCCTGAATGATTACATTGAATAGGGAAATGGAGATATGCTTGTACCGATGGCTGGCCTAGAGAGATAGACCTTGGTTGGTTCTACCCTCAGATAATGGACACTTCATCCTGTATGGTTCTGTGTTTCTTTTCTCCCAGAAGAGTCAGGCCAGATTAAAGCTTGACAGATAAATTTCTGTGTTGTTTTTCTAACTTTTTATTGTGAATTAGGGTGGGGTTTATACATCAGACCATCGTGTTTGTTTGTTTGTTGTCATTCTACAACTTTGGCCATGTATCAGCCCTCCCTCCCCTTTTCCCATCTCTCTTTTGTCTTCTTCATCTGTCCAGTCACTACCTGGGAGGTCAGCAAATTTTTGTGAAAGTCAATCCAGCTCCTCACGACAATCTTAAATTATTTCATGGGCATCAATATACTTTTACAAACAAACCTACTCAACATTCATGAATAATAATCCTTTAAATTTTTCATAAATGAAACTCTAATCCTTTTATTTTCATTTTCAATTACTCTTTGCTGACCCTTGCTCTAGCCAAATTCTTTCCCTTCTCTTCCTCCCCCTTGTTTCTCCAGTAGACATCAAAGTCTGTTTCTTTTGGTATAACAACCTTTTTTGCAATTTGTTATAACAGGGGTCTCATACAACATTTGCCCTCTTGTGTATGACTAACTTCACTCAGCACAGGGGATGCTAAGTCCATCCATGTCATGAGGTGTTGCATACTGTTCATCATGATTCTTTCGCGATGCTTCATATTCCATTGTGTGCACATAACAAAGTTTCTTCGTCCATTGTGCTACTGATGGCCATTTAGGTCTCCATTCCCTTTCTGTTGTGTAAATATTGTGATGGACATATGTGTACATGTATCTGCCCCTCTTTGTGCCTGGTTTCTTTAGGCTTTACCTGGGGTAGAGCGTATTGCCTTATGCCAGGAGTGTCAAACTGGTGTCCCATGGGCCACATGCAGCCCCCAAGATAAGTTTTTGTACCCTGCGATGCTCTAAAATAAAATGAAAATAGAAAAAAAATGTTATGAAGAAAATAGTACTTAGGGGAGATCAAGGCAATACCATACACCCAGTTCCCTCATTAACCCTTTAGCCACTGAAGATGAGTATACATGTGGCCCTGTGCCTTTCCCGGGAGCATTTCGATGTGTATAGATGCATTGAATCACTTCCAGCAACATTTGGAAGGGATGTGTCTGCCACCCTCAGTGTCACGCAATGTAAACAGATCCCAACAGTGAAAAGGTTAAAAAGAGCACTCTGGGGCGTGCTGTCATGAATCACACCTAGCAGCAGGGCTAGTTAACATATTTAGAGAGAATCCATTAAGATTGTGTATCACATTTGTCAGCTGTCCAACATTTGTGTTTTTTATTAGTTACTTTGTTTTATGTTCCGGTCACAACATAAAAGATAAGCGAGGAAAGCACTGGCATGTTTTGGGTAAAAAAAAAAAAAATACAATTTTAGTTTTATAAATACATTAAATAAAATAAATGTCTAAATAAAAGCAATTATATAGTGTTTTAATTATCCTATCTATATTCCTGAATCCTCACTTCAAAATATAAATTTAACAAAATTAGTAAATGTGATGTGGCCCAAGTGAATCTTGCCTGTTGCACCAAATGGCCTGTGTGTTAATTGAGTTTGCCACCTCTGCTGTGTTAGTCTGGGTACTTTAGAGAAACCAACCATGAAAATTCATTTTTTTCTTGAAAACTCATATTTTAAGAGAGAGTTTTATATAAAGGACAAGTGCACATCTAGAAAACATCCCCACCCAGTGCTGCCCAATCCCACAAGTCCAACATTAACCCACATGTCCCACACCAATCCACAGAGTCCCCCTTGAGTCCCCCTTCATCTCAAAAAACACCTGCAAGGACACCAATGTGTTAGCATCTCAGTGCTGGCAGGTGTCTCCACATGGCTGCTCCAACACCCAGGGTAGCACTGAGGCAGTGCAGCCTCCATGCGGCCTCTCCTCGGCAGTGTCTTGCAGGAAATGAGCCCTGCCAGCTGAAGCAGGGAACCGGCCGAGGCAGCTGCACCCTGGTCCGATGAGAACTAGAAAGGCGAGGCTCCCTGAACCATTCTTACCTCTACCGATCAATTAACCCCACATGTGTTTATGGGCCAGGTTGGTACAATAAGCATTAACTATCTCCCCGACCTTAGGCTATTTCTATTCCCAGCTGGTGGTGGGGTCGCTGTACCCCTTTCCAAGGTAGTTATGCAGTTGGACACTCCCACCAGCAGCCTGTGAGGATGCCAATCTGTCTGCATCTCCTCAGCATTTATTTTCTGTTTGCTTTTTAATTTTAATTTTATTTTTTGTTTGTTTTGTTTTTTAATTTTTAAATGTTGCCACCAATACAAATGCGAAGTGGTATCTGATCACTGTTCTGATGGGCATCTCTCCAAAGGCTATTCATCGCCATCATTTTTTGTGTGTTTGAAACGCCGTAGAGGCTTCCCGGTTCAACCCAACTCCGTGGTTCTCCATCCCTTTTCACCTTTCACCATCACCCTCTCCTTCATCCCAACCATCAAGCCACACTACGACTTAGCAAAGGTGCTCTTGGGTTCAAGACTTTAGACCTTCATTTCTTAACCCGAAACACAGGGTTAATGAAACCGACATTCTTCTGTCACACATTTTCTTGGCCACTCTATCCAAAGTCAAACAGTAGAAAACAGTTTTAACTAGTTTGTTGGATTTTTTTCCCACTTATTCCAGGAAACATAAAATAGCATGATTTCATATGACCCATTGTTTAGGGTTGGGGAAATGTTTTCAGTTTTGTCTTAAAGGAAATCTGCCCGATCCATGTACTATGAAACTACCATGGGAGTCAATGGGTAGAACAGCTTCACACCTGCACAGGACACATACTTCCTGCCTTCCATGGGAACTGTGTTGGTGCGTCAGCTATAAAAGGTTTCTTGTTTTCTTTCTTGGAAGACACCTCTTGGTCATCTGGGGGAAAGGGGCTGCTAGAGGAAGCAAGGATTCCTAAAGACAACCCAGCTTCCCCTTGGCCCTTGTCAGCTGCTGAGCTCATTAGGAGCCAGGCGCTTTTCATTGTTAATTTTTATGGAATATGCACGTGTCTACTTCTTTATCCAAGTCATATTCTTTTTGTGCGTGTTGGAAACACCCGCTGATGCTTGCAGCCACCCTTGCAGTCAGAGAGGCGAGTCAGACTGTAAGCACTCTTGGGTGTTCCCAGTGTACAGAAAGAGCTGACAACTGTGATGAGCAGATGCTGCTGGGACAGGCTTGCAGTGAGTTCTAAGATCAGACTGTAGAACCTGGGGAGGTCAGGAAGGAGAATTGCAATACCAATTCCCTAGCCCTCAAGAAACCCAACCTAGGTGAGGTTCCCCTTACAGCCTGGTGGTTCCGCTCCAAAGATTAAAAGGGAGATCCCCAGATGGGGTGTAGTCTCAGGGACACGGGAGAAGCTGCCATGCTGGCAGATCTCGAATCACCTGAGTTCTTAAAGTGCCCTTGGCCACAGAATGTGGGTGCGGCTGGCCCTGCCAGGGGTGTGTGGCAAGAGGTAACGTGAAGCAGGTCCTCACCGGCACTTAGTCTTTTGCAACCTATTTAAAGGCTCCCAAGTTGCCCATTTGATTTCTATAGACCACACTGATACATTTCTAGAAACAGGATACAATCATAAAAGAATTTTTGAAAAAAAGAACACTTGGTTTTGTACTGATGGGAGCCCTGCAGCTAATCTTGAAAGTAATTTCTTGGTGACTTCCTCCCTAGTAATTATGCACTTGTTCTCAAAAAACAAATGCCAGAAGGAAAGACACCATAATAGTGCATTTTACAAGGCACCACGAATCTCTTAAAGGAGCAATTAAAATGTCCCATCAATCACAGCCACTTCTGCCTTCTCTACATTATTAGTGGTACCCAGCAGATGGCTTTCCAGCCAAATGAGGCCGAGGAGAAGTATTGATGCTCAGTGGGTCTCTTCTCCAATCACTGCACCAGGTCTGCCCTCCTTGCTCATCCTTGAGAGACTGGAGTTTAAATAGAGAGGGGGAAATGGTCTAGAAAAGGTCATTTCCACCCACTGACCACGGACTTTGAATAGGGGCACTTACTGTAAAGACAGAAAGGGGCACTTATTGTAAAGACAGAGAAGGATTTGCCCATAATGTGCTTCAGAAAGGCAACCTTTCTGAAGTCTTATGTTGAGTCAATACTTTGCAAGCATCCTACCAAATCTGTCAAGTTTGAGACCATGCAGAGGGGCAGCGGCAGAAAGGCCTGGGGATGTAGTTCTATAAACTCAGCCCTTCAGAGCTGCATGGAACACAGATCCACTCTGAGGCACAGGAGGAGTTGACATGGCCAGGTGGTTTCTGGCCATCAGGCAGGAGGGTGATAGGGGTCTCTTTCCATTTGTGCCTGCTCCATCCTGTAGAGCTCACCTCAGACAGCTGGCTTCTTCTGTCAGCTATCCCTGATTGTCACCGCTCCGTCGCCACACCTTGTTCTTATTGCTCTTGTAGCACTCAGCATCTACGCCAACCTCCTGCAGGCCTACCCCCCCCCCCCCGCCACCCCACTCATCCGGCTTCCCACCTCAGTCCCTCTAAGCCAGTGGTTCTCAACCTTCCTCATGCCTCAACCCTTCATATAGTTCCTCATGTTGGGGTGACCCCTCCTCAACCATAGCAGGCTGCTTGCTAACTGAAGGTTCCATGGTTTGAACCACCAACCAGGCAGCAGCTGTAAGGAGAAAAGACCTACCCATCTGCTCCAGTGCAAATGACTGCCTGGGAAAGCTCATGGAGTTTCTACTCTGTCCCAAGGGAGGGCTATGCATTCAACACTGACACAACAGCTCCCAGAAACAGCAGGCAATTACTCTAAAGGAATCTCAGCATGTCCCTCCTGTTTGGCGTCCATTTTCTGGTGGCCAGCACTGGGCAACCTCCAAAGCAAGGAGGACACTGCTGAGCTTAGAGCAGCGGTTCTCAACCTGTGGGTCAAGACCCCTTTGGGGGGTCGAACAACCCTTTCATAGGGTCCACCTCATTCATAACAGTAACAAAATGACAGTGATGAAGTAGCAATGAAAATAATATTATGGTTTGAGTCTGTGCTTCTCTGGCCTCCAGGGCCACACTGTGAATCAGAATCAACTCCATGGCAGTGAGTTTGGTTTTCTGTTTGGGTGTTTGCGTGGTCCTGTTAGGGAATGCTGGGACCACTCACCGCGAGGTTGGAGAGTCAAACCCACTACCTGTTTCATGAAAGATGAAGCTGTCTGCTCATGTAAATTTTCCAGTCCCAGAAACCTGTATAGGGTGGCTATAAGTTAGAATTGACTGGCTAGCCGAAGGTGTTTGGGGTTTGGTGAATGAAAAGACAATGGAATGATAGGATAATATTATTTCTGCAGGTCTACCTAGATAAGATAGGTGGAGTAAACAATCTGGAGGAAAAACAATGGATCCAAGGTTCCAGGGAACATGAGAGGGGGGAGGCAGGGGAAAGAAAGTGGGTGTTAACAAACTCAGGGACAAGGGAAACATATGTGATCCAAAATCGATGGTGATGAGGGTTTAGGAGGCCCGGTGGGACTTGATCAAGAGCAAGGTAACTAAGAGGAATCACTAAAACCCAAATGAAGGCTGAGCATGATAGTGGGACAAGAGGAAAGTAAAAGGAAATAGAAGAAAGAACTAGGAGGCAAAGGGCATGTATCGAGGTCTCAATACAGACATGTACATATGTAAATATATTTATATAATGATGAGAAAATAGATCTATATGCATATACTTATAGATTTAATATTAAGGAAGCAGATGGACATTGGGCCTCCCCTCAACACTCACTGCAAGAACATTTTGCTGTATTAAACTGATATTCCATGATGCTCACCTTCTCAACACATTTACTGAAGACAAAGTGGATGCATAAGCAAATGTGGTAAAGAAAGCTGATGGTGCCCAACTATCAAAAGATATAGCATCTGGGCTCTTAAAGGCTTGAAGCTACACAGTGGCCATCTAGCTGAGATGCAACAAAGCCCACATGGAGGAAGCACACTAGACTGTGTGATCATGAGTTGTCCATGGAATCAGATATCAGTCATCAAAGAACAAAAAATTTTAGCATTGTGAATGAGGGGGGGGTTGAGGAATGGAGACCCAAAGCCCATCTGTAGGCAACTGAGCATCCCCTTACAGAAGGGTCTTGGAGGAGAAGACAAATCAATCGGCGTACAGTAGAGCAACTTTGAAGCATACAATTTTCCTCTAGTTCTTTAATGCTTTCTTCCCGACACTGTCATGATCCCAGTTCTACCTTACAAATCCAGCGAGACCAGAGGGTGTACACTGGTACAGATAAGAACTGGTAACACAGGGAATCCAGGACAGATAAACCCCCAAGGGCCAATAATAAGAGGAGCGATACTAGGAGTGGAAGGGTAAGGTGGGGTAGAAAAGGGCCACCGATCACCAGGATCAAAGACCACAGAAAAGTGGGTGAAGGGAGATATCAGACCATGTAAGACATGACAAAATAATAATAATTTATAAATTAACAAGGGTTTGTGAGAGAGGGGTTTGGGGAGGGAGGGGAAAAATGAGAAGTCGATACCAAGGGTTCAAATAGGAAGCAAACATTTTGAGAATGATGATGGAAACAAATGTACAAATATGCTTGACACAATGAAAGGATGTATGGATTGTGATAACAGTTGTATAAGCTTCCAATAAAATGATTTTTAAAAGAGAGGAAAAAAGAATGATAGGATTATATTTGTCATTCTTCCCCCCCTCCCTTCCCACAATATTGGCCAACTTCAAATTTTGTAAGTAAGGGTGTGGAAATCCAAATATTCATAAGTAAGTACCATTCACCATCATTACTAAGGAAAGATAAAACATATTAGAACATGTGGAGGTTTTTTGAAATATTCATTATTAAGATTCTTTCTAAATCTTAATGACACAATAATAATATTCATTATTAAGATTCTTTCTAAATCTTAATGGTACAACCCCATCTCTTCTGAGATGTCGGGGTGATTTCCAGGGACCCAAGGGGATAAAACTTATCTTTTAAAGTGCTTGGCATGCAGAGCAGGCAAATTCCCAGAATGCCAAGAGCTACCAGTGGCAGCTGCTGGACACTGCCCCTAGTTTTAGACATGTGGGTGCTGGGGAGGGGCCTGGGGCCTCACAGGGACTCCCTGCCAGAGGGGGAAGGGTTAGGGTTGTGTGTCACCCATGTCTCCCAGCTCAAAGGAAAGAACAGTGGAAGGAGGAAGAAATTCAGACAAGAGCCCAGAAGAACAAGTCTGAATAAGCCAACAGTTCTGCAAAGCCCAGCCTTGGCCTCTCCCGACCCCCCATCCCCCCAGCCCAGAGCGATAGAGTCTCTCACTGGGGGACAGGTAATGACTAGTGTCCCAACAGCAGGGGGTCTCTCTTGGGTCCCCAGTCTCTCCTGGGAGGAGAGAGAAATAGGCAACGCCCTTCAGTGGCGCTCAAAGGGGGTTGGATGTCCCTCGTGTCCTCAAGGATGCCGTGCCAAGTGAAGCAAGGGTTCCCTCTTCACCAGGATTTGCTTCTTGGCCCGCATTCCTGAGACTGGAAGTGGATGGACCGTCAATCCACACTTGCCAGTTCAGCTCTAAATCAATAGGCTCCATGTAAAGTACCGGACTCCTGGTTCAGTTAAGAAGAGCTGCGAGAAAGCCAGGGGGGAGGGCAAGGAGGATTCGAGGAGCAGAGACATGGGACAGGGACGTCAGGGTGGAGGCACCTGACACCCACCTCGGGGATCGATTGCAACCCTTGTCCCAATTTGTGTCCAAAGGAAGGAGTGCTTGGAAAGCTAATTTGCTGTGTGGACTTTTTATCAGAGAGAGAATATACTGTCGATGCGATCTGGTACCTAATACATACAAAGTCAGGGGCACCGTCCTGGGGAATTCAATAGTTTATCAGTTGACTGGGATGATGGAGCTGAGAGTTGACTCTCAGCTTACAAATGACACCCAGAGATGATGGTCTTGTGAACATCTCCATGATAAAAAGTAATGTCAACATGTTTCTGACAGATTGCAAGCAGCTAGTCTGCACACAAGACAAACCAATGGAAACTGAGATCCTACTGAAGGACATTTCAGAAATAAAATGTGCAGATATGTTTGAAATCGGAAGACACACAAAAAGTAAGAAAGAAACAGAGCCTGCTCTGCCATGAAGGGGGTGACCCTGAGTCACAGAGGGCCAGTGGGAAATCCTACCGTATATACTCGAGTATGAACCCACCCGAATATCAGCCGAAGCACCTCATTTTACTACATGAACTGCATAAAAGTGTGCTGCAAAACGCAGCTTATATGGAAGTATGATATAGACAGTATGTTTTTTAAAATAGATTTTTTTCAAGAACAAAAACATGATGTGATATGGAACATAAACTGCCAGGGAGAAAGATTAATTCTAGAACTGCATCCCTAGGGTTGTTGTTGTTGTTGTTGTTGTTGTTGTTGTTGTTGTTGTTGTTGTTTTGGGGGCATCACCCCTAGGACTGTTTTATAAGAGTTGTGTGTTATATGGCCTTCCTTACCTAGCTGTCTTCACACCCACCCGCCTACCTATGCAGTTATTTATGATTTGATGTCTCACCACTTAACGGGTAGCCTTAGAAACATAAACATGCAGCTCAGTGTGTTCCTCTATTAAAAACTGGATACCTGCTGGTCGCTGGGGGGCCAGGAGGAGTTGTGTGACAGTTGGCGCTCACGTTGAGAATGCAGTGGCAAACAGTGGAGCGTGGAACCCAGCAAAAGGCTCGCATTGTCCCTAAAGGTCAGCCTGCAACATTATCTTTATGGCAAGCCACCGCATCCACGCCCTCCCACACAATGCATATTCCCCCAGTGCTGCAGCTTGTATAAGCCCCTATTGTGATTTGAGAGGGCGTGGCTTCTACCAAGGGTGGCTGGCCTGTGAATTTCCATGAGTGGCTTTTTACCCTGGTTATAAATTATCTGGTTTGTTTGTGTTTTTTTTTTAATAAAACAACAACACACTATTGTGCATACCACAGATTGTGATTTAAGTGGTCTACAGTCTGAGTCAGCCCGGTGGATGAGTATTCTTTTAGGGAAAGATCCCCAGACAAAACCAAACTCTTTGCCATCCAGGAGATGCCGACTGGGGCAACTCAACTGGGCAAGGAAGAACTGTCCCTGGGAGTCTCTGAGCCTGTAACTCCTTACCAGAGTAGAGAATCCCGTGGTTCTCCCCAGGAACTGGCTGCCGGTTTTGAACTTCGAACCTTGCAGTAAGGGGCATAATGTATAACCAACCAGGAGGCCACCGGGCCTCCCAGAAAGGCCCCAGGTGATGTTAATGTCTAGTCAAAATTGAGTCTGACAGAGACTCAGAAAATCTTGATTAAAAACGATGCACCATCATAAAAAGAACCACATGGGTCAGAGTGGAATATTGGTTGCTTATCTAATTCCTTGTTTTCAGGAGTCCTTAAGGAGCCCTCGTGGTGAAGCGATCAGGTGTTGGACTGAGAGTTGTAGGGTTAGCAGTTCAAAACCACCACAGCCCTTGGGAGAAAGACTGGATTTTCTATTCCCGTGAACAGTTATCATCCCAGAAACCCCAGAGGAGATCACTAGGAATTACCAATGACTCAGTGCCCGTGAGTTGAGATTTGGGGTTCTTACAGCCGCAGAACCATTCTGGGTTACATGTGGGGCTGCTGACTTCAAGTCAGGAGTTTGAAACCACCAGCTGCTGTGTGGACAGAAAGAGGAGACTTCCTGGTGCTGTAAAGAATCTCAGTCTTTGAACCTCACTGGGGTGGTTGTTCACGGTTGTGTAGGTTTCTGTGAGGTGGACCTGCCTGGATAGCAGTGGGTTTTTGCCTTGGGTTTGAGTTTAGCGTTCGAATCCCTTCAGAAGCGCCATGGGCACTGTGAGCCGGGATTGATCAACCGGCAGGGAGGTTGACTGGGCTTTAGGCTTGTTGTTTGAATTCTAATCGGACGCCTGTCACTGATGTTCCTGTTTCAAAAAAAAAGACAACCCTTCTGGAATTCTCCTGTAGCAATTGCATGAGATATGCTTTTACAGAGCATCATTCTTCTATCTCTTCTGTTATCCCACCCAGTTCTGTCCTTTCTCCTCTGCCTTTGTCACTTTCTGTTCCCAAGAGGAAAACCGGCAGATAAGAGAGTGTCAGCATGAATCCTCATCCCCTTTTTGTTCCCTGGATTTATGGCTCAGGCACACATAGGAGGCGAGGAGCTGATGACATAGTGCAGCAAAATCCCTGCGTTATTAGTGGCTCTGGGAGCTTCCGAAGACAAAGGGAGCAGCCGATTTACTTCCTGTGCCCAGTGGCTAACTCAGGGAAGGGGCATCAAGTCACTGAATGGTGCTCCTGACCCCTCCGAGCAGATGGGGAAACTGAGCCTCTGAGAGGACATCTAAATGCCGCGAGTCTGCTTATGGACATGCACCTTGGACCTGAGAAGTCTCCGACACATTCTAGGCAGCAGTTCCATGATCTCCGATTCGCTTTCCTTTCTAAGAATCGGTGATGCTCCTTGGCCAGTATTTATAACACAGGGAAGTACGGCCACGTCCGTATGGCTCCCGTGCAGAGGGAATGGCAGGAGCTCTGTGGCCGCCCAGCTTTCATGAACCTTTCGTCCACGTTACCAGGTGGCAGCCCCACACTTAATATCCTGGCCGTGAGCTTTCGATAAACCATCGTGGAAACACTGAGCTGGCCACAGGTGGCAGGCCGAAAGCAAACATGCCCCTCGTAAACATTTGGTTTGGAAGATAAAGAACTGAGTTCATGTCCTCTTCTGATCTGGGATACGAATCCAGAGGTCTTCCCAGTGACTGCTCTCGCCTCCAAAATGGCTGCTTATGTTCCACGAAAAATCAGGAAATCCCTCCCAAAGTTGATTGCAAACTTTCAGGGGTGTTGTGTTTCATGCTGTTGATTGCTTGTCTTTATGCAACCAGCCAATAGAAATGCATACTTACCTGCAGCTTCAGTGGGTGGGATGGCTTTAAAAAATTATCCTGGCTCGCTAGAAAAAGCTCAGGCTGGCTGGGTTACCAACGGCTGCCCAGTTCACCCCGTTGGTGTGGCCACATTTCCGGGGTTCTGTGAGCAATCGGATCTGATGACTCAGAGCGGCAGGGGAGAAGCATTAGTACTTTGTGTCAGATTTTCCCGTGACTCAGCTGCCAAGAGTCTTGTTTCTCTCTGAGCCACATTTGGTTTAGCCGTGAGGACCCCGCTCAGTTTGTATCCCACCATACAGTTACTGGATGTTGGAGGCAAATATAGGGTGGTTTGAATCCCAGACACTTAACATTCTTAAGGGAATGCATCCACAAAACAGTATCAGAGCCTGTAGGTTTGACTCCAAATTTCATCAGCAAGATGAGAATGCATTTACTTGATCAATCTCTTACCTCTTGATCAGTCTCCTCTTACTTCTGGTTCCATCTCATGTCAAAGTTATGTCCACGTGAGAATAAATGAAAGCAACCAGTGAGTACAGCTACCGATCCTTCCAAACTGTCCAAACTCACTACCGTCAAGCCAGTTCCCACCCAGACCCTTGAGCAACATATAACCTATTCAGGACTCTCCTTCCTAAGGAAAATTTTAGCACTCTTGGGGCTCCTGTAAAGAGGGAAAAGATAGAAATATAACTCAGCAAATGGCAGGATGCATTACTCCTTTCTCCCCTAAGTTATTTTATGGGGGGATTGTACAGCTCTTATCACAATCCATCCATCCATCCATTGTGTCGGGTACTTTTGTACATTTGTTGCCATCAACATTTCCCAAACATTTTCTTTCTACTTCAGCCCTTGTTAACAGCTCATTTTCCCCTCCTTCCCCACCCTCCCTCCCTCCCTCATGGACCCTTGATAATTTATAAATTGTTATTATTTTTTTCATGTCTTACACTGGCCCATATTTCCCTTCATATTGTCCATCACCCTAGGATAAAGTGACCAGATTTTAACATCAGTAAAGTGGGACACCATTTACTGGGGGGGGGGGGTGTTGGTAGAGGGGGTCCCCTCCCGTTCTCCTGCCATTCCCTAGCTTGTCATGCATTCTTTCCAAAAATTGGGACTTTTTTAAAATGCCGCGGGACATGGGAAAAAATGTTTAAAACTGGGGCTGTCCCACCAAAAGCGGGATGTCTGGTTGCTTTACCCTAAGAGGAGATTTTATGTAGATCATTGTGATCGATTTCCCCCTTTAACCCTCACCTTTCCCTTCTCTCCTGGTATTGCTACTCTCATTATTGGTCCTGAGGGGTTGATCTGCCCTGGATTCCCTGTGTTTCCAGCTCTTATCTGTACCCATGTACACAATCTAGTCTAACCAATTTATAAAGTACAGTGGGAGGGGGGGTCATGATAGTAGGGTGGGGGGAGGAAGCATTAAATAGAGGAAAGTTGTGTGTTTCATCAGTGCTATACAGCATCATGACTGGCTCATCTCTTCCTTGTTGATCGATTCAGCAGATAGCAGGTTAGTAGTTACTCTGCTCCAGAGAGCTGACAGCTGAGACGTGGCCACACTGCTGTGGAATCCATTCCCATGAACAGTGACCCAGTAGGGCAGGGTGCAACTGCCCCGTAGGTTTCTGAGACTGCCACTCTACAGGCGAATAGAAAGCCCTGTCTTCGCCTATGGGGTGACTGGTGGTTTCAGACTGCTGACCTTCAACACACCGTCGTGTCTGTGAGGAGTGGAAGCAGCCAGTTAACACATGTGTAATAGGCTGGGTGATCAAAGGAGAGTGGGGTAAAAGGAATCAGAAAGCACTCTCTGAAGAAAGAGCACTTAGGTGAAGACATTAAGAATAACCCAGAGGCAGCCAGGTGAGAAGTGCTCTGAACAAAATCAACAGTAACTGGGAAGGCCCTCTGGGCGGGAGAGAATTTGGGGGATTGCTCTGAGAGACATTACTTAAGATTCCAGTCTAAATTCGAGAAGAATTGTGGTTTGTAGGAGGGAGCAAACAAAGTTACTCTTACTATAAAAAAGAAAACAAATTTAACAGTAAACAAACAGAAAACCTGGTTCTTTGCTGGAAACATTAATTTTGTTGTTATGGTTCATTCGTGGTAATGAACATGACTTGAGCTCACTGAATTATACATATGAATATGCTAAAATGGCAAATGTGTCGTTACATGTATATTTTCCACAATGAAAAGAGCACATCTTATTTCTTATTAAAAATAAAGGAGTGCCCAGAAGAACACGGCTTTGTGATGCCCACGGAGCAGCCGTGGCAATGTCAGACAATTCTTTCTGCGTGGCCCCTTTCCCAGCATGGATCCCTGGTAGCACAGTGGTTAGGATTCGGGTTGGTCACCCCGAGGTGAGTAGTTTGAAGCCATCGGCCAGCCTGCAGGAGGAAAATAAGACTTTCCACTGTGGTAAATAGCCACTGCCTCAGACACCCGCAGGGGCAGTTCCGCCTTGTCCTCTGGAAGCAGAATGTGTTGGACTCAATTTGACGGAAATGAGTTTTTGTTGCTGCTGTTGTTGTTTTTAATTTTGCTTTAAATCTAGTAGTTCGGCTCCAGGGATGATGCTAATATTTCTACAGTGCACAGGACAGCCCCTCCCGACAAAGAATTAGCCCAACCGTTCCAAGGGGGAGAGCCCTGCAACAGAGGCTGATGGCTGCCTTCCTCTCAGCTGCCTCATCTCAAGAGTGTCAAGCCATTGGGAGTACAGTAGACTGTGCTAGCTTCGCGTGGGCCCTGCAGCACCCGCGAACAAGTCCCATCTCCTGGCTGGTCAAGCAGTGAAGAGCTGGAGTTCATTTATTTTCCACTTGTTTAATAAACAGACTCAAAGCACGGGAAGGGGGGGAGGGGAAAATTCCAGCCATGAGGTAAGATTATAGCTATTAGTAACCCCAGTTTGACTGAACTGAATGGAAGGAAACAACCTCTGTCGTCAGGAAGTGTATGGAAGCAACTGCAGGGAGGTTACAGTGTTTAAAAAGCTGTGACTCAAACAAATGAATCTGGGTTACAAAGGGCAGGCAGAAAGTGGTAAAGATGGTTCCCTTTCTGGTATTTGTGCTTGGAGAGAAAGCACTCTAATTTTCCTGCCAGTGGAAATCATTCTTATACCTATCCTTAACTCCAGCATGCCCAGTCAGTGAAGAATACAAACTAGCAAAATGTAGACACCAAACTTAGTGCTCAGGGTCGGGGGGGGGGGGGGGGGGGGGGGGGGGGGGGGGGGGGGGGGGGGAGATGGGCTTGGGAGCCTTCAGTAGATTCCTTACAATAGTATGTTTTGATAAAATAGAACTTCTATGCCTTAAAATAATGCCTCACCCCCCAAAAGATTTACCTTTGGGGGAAGAGAACTTCCAGTCTTTTGAAGGCCTGCAACTCTTTCTGTTTCTCCTCAAAGACGGCAAGAATAAGAGCCCCTCAAAGCTCCTCTGAACTCACACTGATCACTCGTCCCCTCAGCCCCAAGCTCCTGCCGCTGGCCCTTGCTTGGTCTCTTTTTGCCCTGTTCCCTGCTCCGTGTCACTTGTTGGGTGATGCTCCACATCACCAAGTGCCATCAAATCAACACCAGAAGCTGGAGGGGTGGGAGTGGGAAGAGGATCAAAGAAGTGTACCCTGCTTTGTGCAGGGTCATTGGCAACGAGGTGTTTTTCGAGATAATGAAGAGGTGAGGCCGCGTGGACTGCAGAGACTGCTCTGGGAGCCCAAAGGCTCACGGCCAACTGCTCGCAAGAGCACCAGAAGTGGTGTCTGACTCCTGCCTGGGCTCCCCAACAGACAGGACTGTCGGTCTCAGGGAGGGGGAATAGAAAAGCTTTGGAGACTGGAATCATATGACGCTTTAAGAAAGAGCAGAACTGTTCCTTAAGGCTTCCACGGCTCGATTTCTCTGGGAGCAGACAGCCTCGACTTGCTTTCAGGGAGCAGCTAGTGGGTTTGAACCACCAGCCTTTCAGTTAGCAGCACTACACTCCTTAGAGGTCATCTTACCCTTGAGGAAAGTTGTCAGCAGCTTCAAAGGGCTAAACACAATGCTGGTCTTTTTTGTCAACTGCCTCATGGTCCCCCCCACCAGGGACAAGGGAGGGACATGCTGCCCAGTCCCATGTACCAGGTTACTGAGATCCATGGGTCTTTCCTCAGCTGAGCTTTAGAAGTCAATCGCCAGGCTGTCTGTCCAAGTCCATTTTCATCCAGAAGCTACTGTGATGCTTGTTTGGCCTCAAAGCAGCATGCAATGGCCAATGGGTGGTGACTGGGAACCCAACCCATATCTCTGGCATGAAAGGCATGAGTTCTAGTACCATTGCTTTCTTGAGATGTATTCTAAGTTTTCGAAATGGGAGAACTTCAAAGCAATAATACTCTGAACTAACAAGAATTAAAAAGATGGAGAACGCTGGCAGTTGTCTTTAGAAGGCAAGAGAACGCCGCTAAGAAGGGGTGAATCCCAAGCAGAGAGTGAATCCCAAGCAATGCCATCTCCTTGTAACTAGGGTAGCTTTCTCTGAAGTAGGCAGACTCATCAGCTGGGGAAACTTCTTCCCCAGAGCGCGTTTGGGCCATGTGTGGCCCGCGGTAATGAACTCCAGCAAGCTCGCTCTGTTGCTAGAGGTGAGCTAATCGTTCCTGCCAGCATCATGAAACAAAGCAAACTAAGCAACCCCCCCCCCCACCACCACATAGACAGGTCTTAGGAATACCCAAAGGCTCGCCTTTTCCCAATTCTCACCTCCGGGTCCCTGCCACTGCACTGAAGCCCCCACCTGGACAGGAAACCTGGGGGCTCCTGAAGCAATACTTACTGCTGTGTTAAGTGGGCACTGGTTTTGCCCTGTATAAGGCAACTTATTCACTGCTGGGGATAGAAACTATTGCTACCTCTGAGGCATACTCTTTTTATCCAAATTGTACAGAGGAGACGCTCAGGCAAAGTAGTCTACAAGGAAGCAAGCCTTGACTCCTAGCCCTATAATCTAGGCACCACGGTGCCTTCCCAAAGCCACACATAACCCACTATCACACTCACTCCCATCCGAGGGCCTGGTTTCACAGCCTCTCCTCTAGCAAGGAGTGGCACCTAAGCAGGTGACCTGTTTCCTAAAACCACGGGGCAGGGGTGGGGGAATCACAGGTGCTCCTTAAAAATATAGCTGTGGCATGTACTTATGTAAATATGTTTTATATGATAATGGAGAAATAGATCTCTGTGCATATATGATAGGTTTAGTATTAAGGTAGCAGATGGACATTGGGCCTCCCCTCAAGTACTCCCTCAATGCAAGGACACTTTGTTCTAGTAAACTGGCATTCCTTGATGCTCTCCCTCCTGGCATGATTGCTGAAGACAAAGACAGGAGAGGGGTTAGATGCCACTGCAGGAAGAAATAGAGCCAATAGAAATGTCTACTTCTATAGGGAGATACAATTTGCTTACCTAAGCCAACACAGCTTTAAAAAATATATACTGAAAATGATAGATTGCCACAGGAAAATGTACTTGGACTATATCTTCAGCCATCAGAATGGCGCCTTTCCTACCGCAGAACACTGGCTTTCCAGATTCCCTCCGTACCAGTCAGGGAATAAGTCCCAGTGCTATTTCCCTCAGTGTTAGTTGCCCACAATTGTGAATGAGTGGGAGTGCAGAGTGAGAACCCAAAGCTCTTCTGGACATCCTCTTACAGAAGAGTCATGGGGAGGGGATGAGCCAGTCAGGGTGCAGGATAGCACTGATAAAAAATACAACTTTCCTTTTGTTCTTTTGGAGGGGGGCATCACTGCCTTCTGGTGGTGGGAGTAGGAGGCCCAGCCTTGCTGCTGGATTTGAACCTCCAACCCAGAGGGCTGCCGTCCTGCGCACAACCACTATGCCACCGGGGCTCAGCCCCTTTCCTTTTGTTCTTAAATGCTTCCCCCCACACTCACCCCGTGCCAATTCTACCTTAAAAATCTGACTAGACCAGAGAATGTAGGCTGGTATAGATAGGAATGGGAAATCCAGGGAATCAAGGACAGGTGAGCCTCTCAAGAGCAGTGGTGAGACTGGCGATACCAGGAGGGTGGTGGGAAGGCGAAGTAGAAAGGGGAAAGTGATTACAAGGATCTGCATGTAACCCCCTCTCTGGGGGATGGACAACAGAAAAGTGGGTGGAGGGAGACATAGAATAGTGTAAGATTTGGCAAAATAATAATTTATAAATGATCAAGAGTTCATGGCATGGGGAGGAAGAGGTAAAAATGAGGAACTGATACTAAGGGCTCAAGTAGAAAGCAAATGTTTTGAGAATGATGATGGTAACCCATGTACCAATGTGCTTGACACAATGAGTAGATGTATGGATTGTGATAAGAGTTGCGTGAGCCCCTAATAAAAATGATTATATATATAGTATATTATATGTATATTGCTCCCTCTGCAATAAAACCAGAGGGAGCAGTAAACCCAGAACTGATGAGAAAGAGAAGACAAAGCAGTGGTGTCCCGGGTGAGCAGAAGGCAGTCCACTGACCCATGATCTCAGCCAAAGAGGAGCTGGGGCCTGGGGAGGGTGCCATTCTCCCCCTGCATGCCCTCTCCTGGGTGGACAGGGCCATTTGCAGAGGCCAAGCAGGCCTTTCCTACTATTTCAGCAATCTTCACCCCGAAAGAAAAAACAGGTCAAAAATAGAGACTAAAGCATGCTTTTGCTTTGGTTGGGTTTTCCTTCAGGATCTGAATTACCACAACTTTGTAGACCTGGTCAAAGGCATGATGGAGTAGAGCACAGGTGCTGGCCAGGGTGGGTTCAGAGATGCGTGTGGAGGTCGCTGTTGACTGGGCTGGGAGAATGATGAGGCTTTCTACTCCTGTAAAGAGTTACTGTCTGAGAAACCCACCAGTGCATTCTACTCTGTCCCATAAGGTCGTGAGGAGTTTGAATGCACCTGATTGTAGTGCATGTCTTGCATGTGTTGACTGAGCAGGTTCACAAGCAGAAGAAGCACCGCAGTGCAGAGAGAACTGAGACAGAAACTAATCCTGAGTTCCATCCAGTCACTAATGAGTTATGTGACTTTAGTTGATTTCTAACCTCCCTGAGGCTTGGTCTTTTAGTCTATCAAGTGGGGAAAATAAAAATATCCTTCCTTGTTACCTACGGTTACGAGATGAATCCATGGGGACACTTAAAGCTTGAGTTACTGTCTCTATTCCAGCTCCTGGCCTTCCCTTGCATACAGAGTAGAACTGACTTTTCAGAAGTGGGTTGCCAGAGCTTTCTTCCAAAGTACCTGTCTTTGCACTGGAGCCTTGGACCCTTGGCTGTTGAAGAGCACATTAACCGTTTGCACCACCCAACTGCTCCGTGAAGATACGTATCAACTCACTCACTGCCCTTTGTTGAGTTGATTCCAATTCCTTGCGACCCTATCAGAGCAAAACTCCTCCCTGGGGCTTCTAGACTGCACATGTTTACCAGAGAGGACAGCCTCATCTTTCTCCCACACAGTAGCAGGAAGGCTTGAAGCCCCAACCTTGAGGTTACCAGCTCAACACTTAATCCACTGTGACCCTCGACCTCCTTATGACGACCATAAAAGCCCACTGCTAGGGAGTCCATTCAGACTCACGGCTAGCCTGTAGAACAGGGTAGATTTTGACTCTATGTGTTTCCAAGAATCTACTGGAGTAGAAAGCCCCGTATTTCTCCTGAGGAGTAGCTAGTGATTTCGAGCTGCTCACCTCGAGGATCACATCGCAAGGAGGAAACACCACAGCCCTAGGTCTTCTTTTTAAGAAACGATCTGTATGTTGCATCTAAGCCAGCGGTTCTCAACTGGTGGGTCTTGACCCCTATTGGGATTAAACAGCTCTTTCACAGAGGTCACCTGATTCATAACAGTACCAAGATTGGGGAGTCACCACCACATGAGGAACTGTATGAAAGCGTTGCAGCATTAGGAAGGTTGAAAATCTCTGAATTTGTAAGCTATTATGAGGGAGCATCAGAAATTGCATGAAAAATTTACACTACCTTTAAAAATTCTATTTTCAGAAATCTTTTTGAAGCCTTCTTATTTATTCCAAGGTCCCTGTAAATGTACTCCCTCCCAGACTGTCGGACATAACATTACAAAGAGGTCGAAGCTGGAGTTGGCCCCTCCACCATGTGTTTTCTATGCTGCCCCAAGCTGCCTAAAGGGCAGCCAATTTCCAACTCGCGTTGATCAGTGTGGTTGGTCAAGGTTTGATAGAGCTGTGATGAATAAGAACATCATCTTGAATAAAGGTTTAGATAAATAAACCGGCAAGCACGCACAGACACATGCATTTGTATTACCGGCAAAGAATTCATAAGAGAGCGTATTCTGGTGAGGGAAATGTTGTATGCCTTTTTCCTCCCAAGCTGTGTTTTGGGGTCTTTAAAATAATGTATGTATGAGGGGTTATTCCCCCCCAAAAAAACTATATTATTTTCAAGAATATGTACTAAACTTTTCTTTATTACAAAACAACCTTATCACTTTCAAAGTACTCTCCATTACACGTAATCTCCATTGTCAAATTGAGATTCTATACTTGGAAGCATCTTCAAACTCATCTATTTGGAGGGCTGACAGCACCTCCTTCGTTTTTTTTTTTCACCCCTCTACTTCAACATATTGCTGTCCTTTCACGTTCTGCTGTTATTCGAGGAAACAGAAAGAAGTCACAACAGAGTAAGGTTAGGTGAATGAAGTGCATGCAGCAAGAGAAGCATGCTGGTTTTTGGCCCCCAAATGGCACACTGAGATGGCTGTATGAGCAGGTGCATTGTTGTGGTGGCAATACCAGTCCCAACTATCATAAATCAGGCCTTTTTTCTTGCACCTTGTTATACAATCTTTCCAGATCCACCTCTAAATAGAAAATCTGATTAGTAGTCTGTCCTAGTGCAATGAACTCCAAATACACTAGAAGTCAACAGTTTTGTCCATTCAGGAAGTTGACAGGCATACGGAACGCAGTTTGTCATCAATCAACGTTTCACCTTTTTAGAAATGAGAAAACTACTTGTACACTTGAGTTTTCCCCGTAGTCCTTGTACACTGTGTTCAACATCACAACAGTTTCTGTGTTCCAAGCAGGAAAACAAATTTGCACAGCCATAGGCTATTCTCTTAAATTGGTTATCACAAAAAATGCAGGTCAAGCAAAACTGTTTTTAGGATAAAATTCACTGTGACCAGAGAGAAACTTCCTAGGTGATGCCACTGGGTGCAATAACTCAAAGTAAGTTGCTTGATTCTTGCCTACTGGCAGAAAAAAAAAAGCATACTATGAAATCTCTGCTCCACCCAGTGTAATTCCAGTTTTTTATGGGGGGGGGGGAGGAGGGATACCACCTCCTATTGAAGAAATATTTCCTTGCATTGATTCCTCCACTGTCAGGGAGCTGGATAAATCGGACCCAGGCTTTCCTTTCCTTGGTGCAAACATTAACTTAGTGACTTTGCCTTGTCATGGGTAACCATTAGGTAATCTCTGTCTCAGAGTCACCTTATGTCTAAGAGAATGAATGCTACCAAGTTCTACATAAAGACCTTTCCTTTGTTGGGGGGGGGGGAGGGGGAGAGCAGGTGGGAGACTACTTTGCATTTATATTATCCAGAGAGCTAGGAATATAACAAGTTTACGAAAAGAATAAGGCATTATTCAGGCACCTTTTATAATACTGGGCAGCCAACAAGGGGGAGGTCTTTCCTAATGGAGATATTCTAGACTCCAAGCTAGATGCCCAAGTCAGGGGCTACAGGTCTCATCCAACCCATCCCAGCACCCAGCCTTTCTGACCCTCAACAGTAAGGAAGTGCCCACCTCTCAATTCTCATCCAGCTGGCAACTCAGTCTAGCTACGCAGCCTTCTTGCCTCCTGCCATCCCAAGGTTGCCAATGGCAACCCAAGAACACAGCCTGACTCTTCTCACTGGTTGTTGTGGCGGTGAGGTGCCATCGTAATGAGCCTGACGCATTCATTTACCGCAAACAAAACCCTGCATCCTCCGCCTTGCTGTGGTTGGAACCCATCATGGCAGCCCCCATGTCAATCCATCTCGAGGGCTGCTGCTCTTCTGCTTCACCAAGCATGATGATCTTTTCTGGGACGCTTCTTCCCTGAGAACCTGTCCAAAGCCCATCCTGTCTGTCATTGTGTCCTACTGTCCACCAGTTGTCTGTTAGTTTGTCATGTTGTAGCTGCTTGTGTGTTTCTGTGATGCTGGAGCCATGTGGCTGGTATTTCAAATACCAGCAGGGTCACTCAAGGTGACTAGGTTTCAGCAAAGTTTCCAGACTAAGGACAGACTACAGAGAAGTGGGCTGTCCATTTCAGAGAAACAAGCCACTGAAAACTTTATGGAGCATTTTCCCGGCAGCGGTTTACACTTTCCTTAGGTCTGTGGACAGATCTCACTGAGAATCCAAGAGTCTGCAGCCACTGACAGCACAGCCCTTTTCCCTGCTTGCATGCCCTGCAAAAGCATGGAGTCTTTTCTGTAGTTCTATGCATGTGGCCACAGAAAGCTTGCCGCCGAACAAACCCATGAGGCTCAGAGGAAAATGCCTGTGTTCTGGGAACAGTTAACTGTGCTAGCCTCGGCCCCCTCTGTACCCACACACTCACTGCAACATGTATTTCATTGGCTTCAAAGGGAGAGTCACATGTTGGAAATCTGTGTGGGAAGAGGGAAACGAACCACCCTCTGTGCCTGCCTAGGCTGGGTACCGGCTTTGGGAGTGCACATTTAATGATTTAAAACACACAGTTGCTTCTGCGCAGTTGCGAATAGTGAAAATTAATCCAGACTTAAGTCAATATGTGTATTTTTTATAAATAAATAATGGTCGTGCATTCCTGCTGTTTTAGTCTGGGTAAATTAGAGAAACAAATTCATAGGCACTTATATGTGTATAAGAAAGTTTTATATATAAGACCAATTAAAGAGAAAACATCCCAGCTCAATCCAGATTGAGTCCATAAGTCTGATATTAGCCCATACGTCTGATACCAATATAGAAAGCCCTCTTCAGACTCAGGAAGTACAGGCAATAACACCAAATGCAGGAAGATGTGTGGGAAGGCCAGTGTGTGGGAAGTCTTGTGGATCCAGTGGTGGTAGAAGCATCTCAGCACTGGCAGGAGTTTCCACATGGCTGCTCCAGTTCCCAGGGCACAGTGTATATCAGAGTAGCACCATCTGTCTTGTCACTAGAGTGTCCCTCGGGAAGTGAGCAGAGCATGGGTCTCCCATCTCCAAGGAGGAGATGCAGGCCTTTCCAGAATCCTCAGGAGAAGACCATCTCAACAGAGAGGCCTCATTGATTATATAATGATTGACAGACTAGACTCCACCCCTTCACTCTTAATTCTCAAATTGGAACCAGATTAAGGAACTACCATACCTGCCCAATAATACATATTTGGAAGATTCGAATAGGTATATGCCCATTAACGCTTCCACCAGGATCTAGCAACCATCCCTCATCTAGAGACCACTTCACGTGGGAGGAGCTCTGGAAAAGCAGAAAGCAAACACCAGATGCAATGCACAGAGAGGCCGAAGGGCCACCCCTGAACCCCAAAGGGCACATGTGTACTCTAGCTTAAAGCTTCCCCAAGGGGAGTCTTTTGTGCAACCAAGGCGGAGAGGGAGATGAGCATTCAAAGCCACCTTCCCAGGTGTCCACCCCGAGAGGCAGATCGGGGTCTCACACAGAGCCAGAGAAGCTGCATTTTAAACCTGCATCCTCGCCCCCTCTTACTGTGGCCCCCTACAAAGTGAGAGCACCTTTTCGAGGGGCATTATGTAAGCGCCCAGCTTCAGTGAGGCATCTTCTAAATAGAGCTGGCTCTCGCTGTGTGGTATTTCTCTGACTTGCCGATTTAAGCTGTTTTAGGCGCCTGGGTGGCCAGCATGGCCCAAACACTTATCAGGAGCCCTGGTGGTGTAGCGGGTTACACATTGGGCTGCTAACCACAAGGTCAGCAGTTCAAAACCACAAGTCACTCCTCGGAGAAAGATAGGGCTCTCTACTCTTGAAAAGAGTTACGGTCGGAAACCCAGGAGTAGTTCTATATGGTACTCCAGACGATTGTTATGCATCAGGGTCGACTCAAAGGCAGGTAGAGAACTACTTCTCAATGGCCCAGATTTTTCCAGATATTAAGATTCTGGTGCTGAATGGTAGTTAATTTAAAAAAACATTTATTTCCTTTTCATCTTGCCCTTTGTCCCTGGACTAAGATATGTTCATTATATACATTTTTTCAGCATTATGAAATTTGAATTGTCTATACCAAGGTTCCCAAACGTACTTGGCCTCCTGCTATATTTCCAGGAAAAAATAACTACTCAGCACCCTCCTGGCAATGAAAAACTCTGAACTATAGCCCACGATCCAGAACAAAATGTAGGTATCTGTTTTTGCAGGTTGCAACCTCCCCATTGCACTAGCATGCCCAGCAGGATGTACCACCACCTTTGGAAACACTGGTCTAGTAGAAAAATAATTGCTACCCGCATGTCTTTTTTGTCTCTTTGAAAATGGTCGTCCATAGTGGACATGTTTCCATGAAGCTTTGAGTCTAAGAGTAAGTAGGAGGAAAGGCTTGCTGATGTGTTTATGAAAACTCTTATCCAGTAGAGTACTAGAAGGTGAAATCTTTGGTGGGGAGCACATGCAAAATAGATAGTGTTTGGGAGAATGGATTTGAACACAACAAAGATGGTAAAGATGGCACAGGACCAGGAAGGATTTCATTCTGCTCCACGTAAGACTGCCATGACTAGGAGCGGGCTTGAAGATCTCTAACAACAATCGCAAGAATAGAAGAGAGAGATAAAATAGAGGACAAGAAATAATTCAGATAAAGCAAGTTGATTGTTTTATTATTTTCAATTATGTGAGTTAGGTAGTGCTGTGTAACAAATAACCCCCAGACTTAGTGACTTCACACAACAAGCATTTATCATTTAGCATGTATCATCCTGATACAGTCCTGTATCAGGACTCAGAGTAGGACTTCGAGGGGCAGTTCTGACTCGGTCTCTCACCAGTTTCAATTGGAGTATTGAGGGGAGAGTCATCTCAAGGCATGGTGGGGGATGTTCCACTCGCTCACATGGTTGATGACAGAATTCAGTTCCTTCCGGCTGTTGGACTGAGCTGAGAGTCTCAAGTTTTCACTTGTTGGCCAGAGACATCCCATGGGTCCTTGCCACAGGGCTCTTTCCACAGAGCGAGTCAGACAGCATGGCAACTGCCTGCTATCAGAGCAAGAAAAAGGGAGGCAAGTAGGAAGAATGTCACACTCTTTGTAACTGAATATTGTCACAGTCTTTGTAGCATACATTTTATCATATTTTATTACTCAGAAGTAAGTCAGCAAGTCCAGAACACACTCCTGGGGAGGGAACTACCCAAGGATATGAGTTTCAGGAGAGAGGGCTGCTGATGGCCACCTGCGATACTGTCTAGGACAGGAATGGTTGTATTCTTCGTCAGAGCATCATCCTACTTATGTTTTGCTAATGCTAATGTGACGCACATGTTTTCTGATCCATTCTTTGTTCGTCGGGATAGATCAGAGAAACAAATCCAGTGATTAGCATGTATGTATAAGGAAGAGTTATATATATATATAAAGAAGTAATTCTATATTCAGAAAACACCCCAGTCCAACTCCAACTCTGATTCTAGACCATCAGTCCTTCTTCAGATGCGTGCACATCCACATGCAGTGATGCAGAATGCAGGAGGATCACAGGCCGATGGTTGCAGAGTTGTGTGGATCCAATATCAGTGGGAACAAGGCAAGGTTCTCAGGATGGTCAGTGAGCAGGAAGGTGAAGGGGGGCAGGGAGAGAGAGAGAGAGAGAGAGAGAGAGAGAGCCATATATCTTGGTTGCACTGGAAGCCATATATCTTGGTTCTCAGGAAGCAACTTGATTGACAGGCTAAACTCCATTCATATCTTCCTACAGGTGCCATGGTAGCATGCACACACACCATCTCTATCACACCTTTTAAACAGAGTAATCTGGAAGTAAAGTCTACTAATATTGAAAGATATGCTAAGGTTAGAAATTGAACTCTAGTCTCTAAATGATGAGTTGTACACCTACTATGTTAGCCAAAAGGAGTGTTGGTTAGTGCATTGCTTAAGAATGATTTCTGCTACAGGTAAAAGAAAACTCCAATAATAATGATTTAAAAATAAAGGCATATCTGTGTCATCTAAGCACACCTCTAAAGGTAGCTTTGGACATTATTTCAATAACTTGAAGTTGCAAACACAGCATCTTTTTCTCTTCTCTTGACCTTTTAATTATGTGTCTCCTCATGGACCCAAGGTGACATCTCTTCATCTAGGGAGCACACGATAGTCTCTGTTGTTGTTTGTACTTAAAGACTCAAAGTCTATTTCCCTCTCAATTCTTACTCAGGAAAATAAAAGTGTCCAGATTTTGGGATGAAACTGATCCCATGCGTCTTTATTTAGTCCTGTGCATATTTAAACTATTTTTAAATGATTGCCTTCAGATACAATGAACAGATGAAGTCTCCTGGGCTTTACTGTGTTCACCGACTCTTATCAAAACACAGTGAGGCAGACTGCTCCCTGGACGTCTGCTGCTGCCAATTTGTTAGCTTAGTTTTCTGAGACTGCAGCTGCATAAGCCAGTGCTGCACAAAAGTATTTAATATCATTTATAAAAATCTGGTAACATAAACGGTTGGCTCCTTATTAAGACACAGAAATAGCATGAGCACACATTCTTAAACCTCTGATCTTGAAGTCTGCACCGTGATTCTTGCCAGAAGGGCAACTTGTTCCAGAGAGGACAGAACAAAAAAGTCAAGCAAAAATAAACAAAAAAACAAAAAACACAAGCCCTTGGAGGAGTAACTGAGCCTCCTCTGAGGTTTCCCCACACCTCTTTTGTGCCTGTCTTTGTTTCTACCTTTGTAAAAATCTAAATCGAGATCCTGTTGTGCTCAAAATAGGAGCCAATGATTAGATAGTGTGGTGCACCAGGTAGGGCCAGTGCTCTTGCAGGAAATGAGACTCAGGAGTGATCATTTTGATGACCTTGATTTTTTTTTGCGGGGTAGGGAGGCATCACTGCCTCTGGTGGTCATGGGCGCTACCCAGTGGTGCTCCTGAGAGCAGCCGCTGGGTTTGAACCGCCAAGCCCGCAGGCCGCAGTCCCGCGCTCAACCACTTACGCCACCAGGGGCTCAGCCCAGGAGTGATCATTTTGAAGTGGGATAAATCAAAACGGTGATGCATGTGAGCATTAAGCACATTGGGAAAAGATATAGAGAGAGGCCCCATCACTCAGGCATGAAAGGATAACGTGTTGCCCACGTTCACACCCAAGCGCAGTCACCTTTTACTCTGACCATGCGTAGAGCAGTCAGACCGATGGAGGGTGCAGCGCACAGCCAGTACCTGGGAGAGCTGACGGGAGTCCCTGCACCAATCCTGTGTCAGCTGTTACATGGGAAATCCTGGGCCCCACTCCAGACTGCTTTGGGTCATTCATTTTTCTATCTCAAATGGGACTCCATTCTTTAAAGGACTCCTTCAACTTTAAATAGCCGCGAATCTCCTGAAACAACATGCTTTGGGCTGGTGTAAGAGACGCCTGCATACAGAATGAAAAAGCATGTGGCAGAAATGTGTTGGGTTTGGTACTGTGTGATAACACATACCCAGATGGACAATGATTGTTTTTGTTTGATTTTTGTAAGGTTTCCTCCAGATTTCCTCACTCCAGAGGTAGAAAACTTGTCCAAGTTCACATTGTGAAGAGAGGGTCTCTCCACAGAAGTCTTTTAAGTCAATATGTACCTTTAATGTTCAAGATGCCTAAGTGAATCTTTTTGAGATGAATGGTAAGCCGGGTTGAGCGAGTACAGTGGAAGCTTCTGGGAAGGTTCTGGGTGTGGAGAGCAAGCCTGGCCAAAGGTCTGGGAATCAGGAAGTTCTAAATTCAGCTTTTCCACTGATTCACTTGGGACCTTGAGAATGTCTGTCCCAATTTAATCTCTCTGTGCCTCAGTTTCCTTATCTGTCCGTGAGAGTGTGAGTCCCTGGCGGGATGCCCAGGATTATAGGACTATGCTGTGCAGGGCCGTCAAAATACAATGCGTACCCAAAATACAAGACAGCTAGTTACTAGATGCGCTGACAATGTGAAAAGGTTAGTGAGAGTGATTCCTTTAATAGTCAAAAAGTCAAGGTCTTCAGAGGGGTATCCTTCTACGTGAAATGCCAGGGAATAAGAAGACTTCAAGGCTGCTACTTTGGGGCTGTGCGAGCAAAAAGAGCCCAGCGTGGGGGTAAGAGTAGTCGTACCTTTGCCACTCGGCAGCTGTACCCACTTAGCCAAGGTATGAACCTCCTTATTATGTGAGGCGCCACTAAAGGACTTCCCACTCAAAGCGACTCTGTGCACAGCAGAATGAAACACTGCCAGATACTTCACCATCCTCCCAATTATGCCCGTGCCCAAGACCATTATTACAGCCATCTCACAGAGCATCTTCCTTGGTTTCTCGGCCCCCTCTACTTCACCAAGCACGAGGTCTTTCTTCAGTGACGACACACCCAAAGTATGTAAGACCTCTTTGTCTCTAAGGAGCACTCTAGTCATACTTTTTACAGGACAGGCCTGTTTATCCTCTCACAGCACTCTGCTCTGTGAGATTCCATTAAAGGCATGTCCCCTGGAGGGCTCTATGGGGCAGCGTTGTGTTCTGTGTGTTGTCTGGAGGGTCACAATATGGCAGAATAATGCGGCTGGCACCTCCCAGCATCTTGGAGGGCAGTAGGGAAGTGGACTGCAAAGTAAAGTTAGGCCTTTTGAGCCACGCATGATGCTGGGGTTTGATCTCACAGCCCCACTATGCCATGCTGTGGACAGTTTCTGTTATAACAATTGTCTACTGAAAAGTCACCCAGAGAAAGGGAATTATTGAATGCCACTCTCCTCTAACCCCAGTGTAGACAGCCCTGATGCTGCCAAAGGTTAAGCACTAGACTGCGAATACTGGGGAATGGAACCTACCAGTCACTCCAAGGAGGAGGCAGTCTGCTTCCATAGATTTAGAGCCACAGAATCCCTATGGAACAATTCTACTCTGTCCTGCAGAGTAACCTTGAGCCAGAAAGGACACAATCCATGGTGGTGGGAAACCCCTGAGTATGGGCACTGGTGGCTCGACAGTAAGTTCTCACCGTGCAGGCAGGACACCAAGCTTGCATTCCTCATGCACAGCCATCACCTACCTGGTATTGCAGCTGCCACACAAGTTAGTGTAGAATGAGCATCCAGATGAAGACAAACTAGCAAGAAAGGCCTAGTGATCAACTTCCAAAAAGTAAGTCAATGAAACCCTCTGGAATAGCCCCCGAAGCCAAAGTAACCCTGTGGGGACGATGCTCCCACCACATGGTGAGTAGGGGCATCGTGAATCGGAGACAACTTGTTGGAAGCTACAACAAGTCTCAGGTTAAGAACTAAGGACTTTACGTGAATTATAACAGAGTTCACACACACACACACACACACACACACACACACTGTTTCTGTCACAGTTGAGAAAAATGTTATTCCTGCCACCGTTTATTTTTTCGGCCTTTCACCTGATTTGCTTCCTTTGTCAGAGTTGCATCTCGTTGGCTGTACTTTTGTACTCTTAATTTCTCAAGATTCGAATAGTAACTACTGGAATGGGTTTCTTTTGTCACTGTTGGTAGGTGGCATCAAGGGGGTGCCAACTTCTAACGCCCAGTGTACAACAGGATGAGATCTCGCTTGCGCTGGCGCTGTCCTCAATTGTTTCTGTGTTTGAGACCCAAGTTGCTGCCACGGTGTCAGTCCGTCTTACTGAGGGTCTTTCTCCTTGCTGCCGACCCTGGCCCTCGACATGACCAGGCATGGTGTCCTTTTCCAGAAGCTGGTCTCTCCTGATAGCATGTCCAAAATCCATGAGATGAAATAATTTGTAAACAAATAAATGCACAGGTATGACCATACATGTGTTGTTGATGAAAGGTATTCCTAAGGCATAAGTTGTTGGCCTTGCAAAAATTCTATCATACAAACTCTGGCATCATTTCTGTCTCCAAAGTCACATTTTCCAGCTATTGATCCTTCTTTGCTTACGTGTGCATTCCAGTCATGAGTTCCAAATATTAATGCATCTTGATTGCATGCTTGATTCATTCTAGATTTCCTAAGTTAGTATAAATCTTCATTTTTTCCTTTCCCCCCAAATCTTCCATTTTTTTTTCATTCTTGGCATTACGTGGTGTGTGTCCTCAGCTGTTTCTTCCCATTGCATCATACCATTTCAGCAACAGTAGGTCCCAGAGTGATGGAGATGGACTCCAGTCACCTCATTAAGATGAACAATCCACTGGAGAGATAGGTCTTCTCCACTCACAATTGGAGTGTCATCTTCCAACTGTGGGCGATACTTCCAAAAGTGTTAGACACTGTTCCATTGTGACTCATAAGGCTTTCATTGACCATTTGTTTTTAAAGTAGATTGCCAGGTCCTTCTTCCTAGTTTCTCATGGTTGCAAAGCTCTGCTGATGTCTATCCACCTTTCATGAACCAACTGGTACTTGAAATACTGGTGCCAGTACTTCCAGCATCGCCACAACACACCTTATGATGGCACACTGACAGATGAGCAGTAAAATATATTTATAAAATATGTAATGTTTGAAGATCAAAAAAATGTAACTTTAACTGCAGAATGTGCCATAGACTGCCAGAAGAACAAACAAACATGTCTTGGAAGAAGTAAAATCAGAATGCTCCTTAGAGGCAAGGATGGCAGGATTTTGTCCCATGTGCTTTAGCCATTATCAGAAGAGACCAGTCCCCGGAGAAGGACATGATGCTTGGTAAAGTAGAGAGTTAATGAAAAAGAGGAAGAGCCTCAAAGGGACAGATGGGCACTGTGCTTACAACAGTGGGTTGAAACATAGCGTATGTGAGGATGACACTGGGCTGGTCTGTTATGCATAGACTGTCTCTGAGCCAGAAGCTACTTGACAGCACCAAACCAAACTATCTTGTAGTGATCAAGGACAGACTCAGGGCATCTAACATAGTGTTGTCTACTCCTGAAGAGTGTCTCAACATTCACTTAAATGTGTAAGGAAAAATCATGTTCACTGGCCAAAGCAGTCACCCAGAAATTTTCTAAGCAACTGAAAGCTTAACAGTTTCCTTGAAGGTCACTGACAAAAGTATTTATGCCCCTTACAGAGGGGTTACAGGGAGGAGATGAGCCAGTCAAGGCACAGTATAGTAACAATGAAATATCTAACTTTCCTCTAGTTCGCAAATGTTTCCTCCCATCCACTATCATGATCCGGATTCTACCTGACAAATCCAGCTAGACCAGGGGATGTGCACTGGAGCTGGAAACATTGAGAATTTAGCATAGATGATTCCTTCAGGACCAGTGTTGGGAGTGGTGATACTGGAAGGGTACAGGGATGGTGGAATAAAAAGGGGGAACCAATTTCAGGAATCTACACATAACCTCCTCTATGAGGTATAGACAACAGGGAAGTGAATGAAGGGACACATCGGACAGTGTACGATATGAAAAAGTAATAACAATTTGTAAATTATTAGGGGTTCATGGGGGAGAGGGTGTGTGAGGGGATAATATGGGGAGCTGGTACTGGGGGCCTAAGTGAAGGGAGGATGTTTCAAGAGTGATGATGGCAACAAATGTGCAGGTGTGGTCTGCATACAATTGAAGTATGTATTTTAATTGAGATGGGAGTTGTATGAGCCCCCAATAAACTGAATTATTAAAAAATAAACCAACATAATAAAATTAATGATAAAATGCAAAAAGTATTTGTGTTTAGAAAAACATTATTATGAAACATCACACACACTGATGTGTCCACAGATCTTGACAAAGGACTCACTGCTACATAGTACTGTCATCATTCCATGTCTTATGGAAATTATTCCAGTCAGAAGAAGGAAGAAATGAATATGTAAGGCGTGCTTTTAAATTATGAAATACTACAATTGCCTTCTTGAAAATTTGATAACTCTTTTCTCAAAGCGGGTGGTATTTGGCAAATAGCTGATATTACTTAGATCAGACTCAAAGTTCAACACCAGCTTTATTTACCTGGATGATTTATTAATGTTTCAGAACCCTTTTTTCGAGTCTGTAAGATGGGAATAATAAAGTTGCTGTGAGTTAAATGAGAGCAGGGGCTGATTCTAATAACTAGTCAACAAATACTAGTCATTCTTCCTCACATAGGAAAAGAGATTTAAAGCAGTCATGCTCCTAAGAATCCATTCTGTAGAGAAACAAACCTCCTTCTCCATCCACCCATACTATGGGGCTTCTTCATCCCCATTAATGGTAAGCACTATTTTCTAATAAAAGTGGTAGACTCTCTCCCCTGGGACATTCAAAACATATGTACCATTTCAAGGCTGAGTCATGGACCATTGGCTACCACTTGATTCCAGATGAAAGATGCCTGCTCTAGGTATTAGGTTTGCGTTCTCCAATCTTCTTAGTAACCAGGCTATCTCTAAAAAATTTTTTAATTCCTAGAATATCTTGGATCCAAGTGGAAGGCAAATCTGAGGCCCCTGTCTTCTACAGCTTTGGGGAAGGGCACAGTGCCTTTGTGTAGTCTTCTAGCAATCAAATTAGTTACAGAGAAAAGTCATCGAATGATTGCTTGTAAAGCATTTTAACACATGAGTTCTTATGAGTCTAAAGCTAAATGGGGGGAGGGAAGAACAATAAATCTATTTAGTTTTGTTTACGTAATTATAGCCCTACCAATTTTTTTTACAGATTTTATGATTAAGGGGGGCACAGAATGTTCTAGAGCATGAACACGGAAACTTGGTAAAGCAACATGTGCTGTTCCCAAAGGAAGTTCATGGCATTGGAATGGTTCCCTGGCACTGAGCAGCTCCGAGGAGGACTGCAAGTCCTCATGCCCTGAGGATGGGCACATCTTCAGCTTGTCTCATTGGGAACTTCAGTTAAGCTAGTTCTGTGCAACTTGTTGTAACTCCGCACTCAGATTAGACTGCATAAATTCTGAGCGAGGACTCGAAACTCCTGAGCATGAAGTTTTCAGATGAACCTTATTCTGGGAGGGAGCAAGCTAGGGGGCCATGGCTCAGGGTGCATCTCACCCACCATTGAGGGTGTTGGAATTTAGTGTTGTGACCTTCACCTCTTTGGGCTTCATTTTCTTCCTGTAACCAGGAGGGTGGAGGGAAGGTAGAGTAGAAATGGGGAACCGATTATGAGCCTCTACATAGAACCTCCTCCCTGAGGTACAGACCACGGGGAAGTGAAGGAAGACATCGGGCAGTGTAAAATATGACATAATAATAATAATTTATAAATTATCAAGGGTTTCTGAGGGAGGGGGAAACAGGTAGGGAGGGGGGAAATGAGGAGCTGATACCAAGGACTTAAGTAGAAAGCAAATGTTTTGAGAATCATGAGATCAACAAAGATACAGATGTGCTTGACATTCAATGGATGGATGGATGGATGGTGATAAGCATTGTATGAGCCCCCAATAAAACGATTTTTTAAAATGACAGGAACTTTGCTTCCCTGCATGGTTTGAACACCCCGATCACAGGGAGATGGAGAATGAAGAAGCACTTATGTGACTACAAATTGATTTCTTGTGACCACCACCAGGAATTACCCCAGGCTTTAATAGATGTGAATCCTGGACAGTTCCCATTATCTGTCCTTCTTCAAAACTTTACTCTGGCTTTAGTTCAAAGGTAAAACGCTCTCTTCTTAAGGTTCATACCAAGTGTCATTCCTTTGTCCTTCCTACTTGCAATGAATGTCTTCTCTGTTTCCCCAGCAGGATGATCTGATCTCAAACTTATCTGATATTTCTACTTTGATCTGGAAGTACCCATGTCCGGTGGAGTCTTCCTGTTAGCATCCCTGGGATTCTTCATTCAATATTGGTACTTCCAACTTGCATTACAACAGGATTTCCCTGCCTTGAGTCTGCACATTGTTGCCCAGTTCATCTCGATAAAGTCTTGTCAAATCCATCTTGCCCTGCACTGACATAATCAGTAGCCTCCGAAAAAGTAGACTAAGAGACCCAGTGAGCATTTGTTTAGCATTCTGTTGTAATTCCAAAGGGCAGCAGCTCTGATACAGTCTCTTAGAGAGAGAGAAAGAGAGAGAGAGAGAGAGAAGACATCAATCCGTTCCCTTAAATAGTACAACCTAGGAAATCCTAAGGGACAATTACTCATTGTCCATCAACTCGTCATCCATCACACACCAACACATGGAGAATAAAATCCCATCTGACCTCAGCATGTTATTCCAGTCTTGCTCACGCAGATGTACTGTGCCTGTAGAGACACTGGCACTGTGCTACAAACTGATCAGATTCAGAACCCCCAGCTACTCTGCAGCAGAAAGAAGAGGCTTTCAACTCCCATAAAGAGTTTTCTACCTCAGAAACTCTATAGGGACACGATGAGTCAGAACTGACTCAATGACAGTGAGTTAGGCATTTGTAGGAGCTCTAGTGGGACGGTCACATATGTCTTGGATTGCTACCAGTAAAGCTAGGGTTCAAACCCACCGGGCACTTCAAGGGAGGAAGATGAGGCTATCTGCTCCCATACAGATGTGCAGCCTTGGAAACCTTTTATAGGGTCTTCGCTGAGTCAGAATTGACTCACTGGCAATGGGTTGGTAGTGACATTCATTGTTCTCACCCTTCCTTGCTCTTAGGACTTTGTTCATATTATTTCAGGGGTCCTTTCTTCCTTCCTCTTCAAATCATTCTCAGTTTGCAAGCCCTGCTCAAGTACCACCACTTGCACGAATCCTTCTTGATACTTCATACCTCAAAATAATCTAATGCCCTGAGATAATTCTAGCAACTGAACATTTGAGAAACCAATGATCAATTATGTACTAATGTTCTTTTGCTATTGTGCCTAACTCCCTCCCATGAGCCCAACAGTGCTGTGGGGCAGGCATTGGGCTGATAATTACAAAATTAGCCATTCAAGCCCACCAGCCCATCTTCAGATAATTATAAGGCTCCCACAAAAATTGACAGTCCGAGAAATCCTTGATCAGGTTGCTATGAGTTTGGATTAACTCAATGGCATTGGGTTTTCTCTCCCAGGGCAGTTAAGTCTTCCAATTATTTACATTTCACTGAGTCCTCGATTTTTTGTGTGTGTCCAGACTTTCCATTTTACTTTAACACCAGGGATTTTCTCTTATCCATTGGTTTTCTCTAGTCCAGTGGGTCTCAACTTTGACATGTGGTACAGAATCCTAGAGAACATGTTAAATCTCCTCCTCCCCCCCACAAAAAAAAGTATTGTTGGGTATTGTTGGGTGCCCTTGATCTGTTTCAACTTCTAGTGAGCCCATGTGATAGAATAGAATTTCACTGTGGGGTTTTCTAGGTTGTCATCTTTATGGAAGCAGATCCTCAGGCAATTTATACCCACCTTTCAGTGAGCAGTCGCTGAGCACTGCAGGTTCACATCCTTGAGGAGGAAGCATGTACTTTAGCAAGTCCCAAGTGTTGCTGATGCTGCTGGCTGAGGCGCTCTGCCTCTAAACATCTCATGCAGCCCGCTCATAGATGCTTCGGTGGAAATGATGGCTGCTACATAGTGGTTGGTTTTGTTTTCTTGTCCTTTATGCCTGGCTCATGTTCTGTCTCTTCTTTTCAGATCGACTTCGAAGATGTAATTGCAGAGCCAGAAGGGACTCACAGTTTCGACGGCATCTGGAAGGCCAGCTTCACCACCTTCACTGTGACGAAATACTGGTTTTACCGTCTGCTGTCAGGCATCTTTGGCATCCCGATGGCACTCATCTGGGGTGTCTACTTTGCCATCCTCTCTTTCCTGCACATCTGGGCGGTCGTTCCATGCATCAAGAGCTTCCTGATTGAGATCCAGTGCATCAGCCGTGTCTATTCCATCTACGTCCACACCTTCTGCGACCCGCTCTTTGAGGCTATCGGCAAAATATTCAGCAATATCCGCATCAGCATGCAGAAAGAAATATAAGTGACATTTAGAGGATATCTTTTTCTTTTCATTGTCTTGGTGCCAGTGTCAAGTTGCTAGCACAGCAACCATTTAAGAATGAACATCTGGTTCAGAAGAAAGAAATCACTTTCTCGGTTTTCATAACCATCATTTGTCTCTTCTGAACTAAGTTGTTGTTTTCGTTTGTGTTTTGATGCACCAGAATTTTAAAAACCCATTCACATTTTTTTCATTTGCATATGAATTATGGTTTTGTTAGCTAATGGACATACTGGTGAAGTGATAGGTTGAGAGAATGATGAAAAACTGAAAACAGCAACAATAAAAACCAACCTCAGCTGCCCACATTACCACGTGGATCATAAGAGACGAAGCTTAGGTTACTGCTAATGAGCACACAGTTGTGGGGGCAGATTTTTAACAGACTCTCCACTTAGCATCTTAGCGGGTTGTTGCCATTCACTTTAATGATCCACTGGGACCTAAAAATCCTTATCCCATTAGCAGACATAATCTTCCCCATTCATGGGAACCAACTCATGCCTTACCTGTCTTTTAAGTTGACCCAGTGAGGGGCTCTGTGCCTGAACATCTGTCACAAACAAAAGAACCCAAGTGCCTTCTTGTTTCTCACATTCCCTTTTCAGGGGGTCCAGCTCATTCATTCACATCAGGTCAGCATCCTTCCTTCCTGAAGACCAAAGTTAGAACTCCCATGGCCTGGTTCTCCAAGTTGGCCTCTGACTCTAAAGTAGAGGCTGGTGAAGCATTTCCGTGTATGACCATACAGCATCTTGATCCATGTCAAACAGGGTCCACAGGAAGCCCATGACATGAATTCAGGTGAAATTCAGGTGGATGAGGAGGGGTGAGCCCTCTCTGTCTGGCAGAGGAAGGACTCAACTTCCCTTGTCTCTCATCCACTGAATGAGATCAGTTCTGCTAAGCTTTGTTGATGTATAGAATAACCAACCGCACTTTCCTGAATCCAAACTAATCCATCACCAGGGTGGGTGAGTGGCTCAATGGTGTGTTCCCTTTTTCAGCGGGCCTCTGGGGCAGGGCTGTGAAAAGGGAGGCCATTGTCGGAGACGTCCATTGTTGCAAACCTAACCCCTTCAAAGCAAAGCGCTTGTGACCTGTCTGTGTGATGCTGTGACACATGGTCCTGATCCAAATAGCCCTTTGCTCAGAGAGAAGGTGGGGGAGCAGGCAGTCATAAAAGATTGAGGTAATTTTGCTGGAATAAGTTCAAATTCTTCTGAACTCAAACTGAGGAATTTCACCTGTAAACCTGAGTCATACAGAAAACTGCCTTGTACACCTAAAAGCTCTTTTTAATTCCTCCTGTTTGTATTGTGACCCTGCCCTTGGGGATATTTTTAAACCCGCCGTTATGCTTTCATTTTTTATTTTCATTTACATATTGAAACTTTGCCTAATTGGGGGCGAGGGCTGGGGGTGGGGTGCGCTCCTTTTCATTTCCCGGGCACTTTAATTAACAACTTTTATTCTTTTTTTTGTTTTGTTTTGTTTTGGCATTTAAGGCCGACACTGATATGGACATAGTTTTACTTTTAAACTGTGTACAGATCTGAAAATGTACTGTTACAGACTTTTCAAGTGAAAAGATAGTTGTATCTTTCAAGAAGGAAAACTACTTTGGAAATGGCTTGATTCAATCTGTAAATGGTATCCTGAGACATGTCCGTACCGCCTAGATGCTTAGACCCTACCCACCCACCCACTGGTCCCAAAGACTGCTGATATTTTATATGCTTACTGATATATTTTACACTTTCTTCAGCCTGCATGTCCTATAAAGGTTACAAGTCTGCACAATAAAAATGTTTAACAATTCAATGGATTCAACAGTCCGCTTTGTAAAGGTGTGCGTGTATGTGTGGGTAGTGTGTTGGCAAGGCTAGGTCCTTTCCTTCTTCCTTTGTACAGAGTAAGTCATTTAGGCAGGGTCCTTCTGCTAACGTAAGTTATGAATTACTTCAGATCAAATCAAGCTCGCTACTATCAAATTGAGTCTGACTCACGGAGAGCCAGTGGGTAGGACAGAATTGCCCCTGTGGATTTCCAAGACTGACACCCAGCATGAGAGTACAAAGCCTCATCTTTCTTCTATGGAGCTACTGGTAGTTTCCAACTGCTGTCCTGGCTGGTAGCAGGCGTATACTAGGGAACCAACCCACTAAGCGGTCAGAGCTCCACTGCCCAGACTTTGCTATATGCCACCTAACAACCTTGGGTGATGAACAGTAGCACTTCCTTTTGGTAAATGGCAATTTGCATTCAGGGGGGGATGCCATGACTGGATGGGGGTGGGGATGGGGTTTTAAAAAAGGTATCCTTATCATTGGCTTTGGCCAAGTTTGCACCCACCACTTCCAAAACAAACTCAGCCAAGAAGATCATCTTCCAACCTAGTTCACCCTGAAGTCCCCTTCATGCAGTTTGCAGAATGTCTCTCGTTGGGGCTGCCACGGAGTCTCTGAGGCTGCTCAGTTAGTGACTTGGTCTGGGATTTGTCTTTGCCCAACAAGCCCACTTCTAGGATGTGCAAGGGAGGCATGTTTCTAAGGAGGACAGAATAAAGGATAGTGTCAGAAAACGTGAGGCCACAAGGATGATGTTCCCTTTGCTTCCATTGTTTGGGCTTCCAAATCACAGTGTATTCTTAAGATCAGGGTGTGGCTCGTTTATACGTGAGCTCAGCCACGCATGAAGCAGCTCTAACTCTGGCTGCACAGGTCTGACAACTTTTTATGCCACCTTGGGAGTAAAAAGTGTATGGCTCCTGCTTTACACATTTATCTAAAGGTGGTTATGTAATTCTATCCACTGGCCAGTGGACCGAGTCCCTGCCGAACTGCTGATATCTACGGTTCTAACTTTCCAATTGCAATCAGATGTTGGAGAGTTGGGATTGAGGAGTGGTCAAAAAAAGCCTCCTTAATGTAGCACAGGAGTCGAGTCCATCAAATAAGAGTTCCTAGCTGTGAACCCATGAAAACATCAAACTTGTCTGTGTCAACAACAGCAGAGACAAATACCCACTAAATGATAGGATGGTCAAAGAAAGACTCTTAACAGATAGGTACACACCAGCTTGACTGTATATTTAAAATACAGAGCTTTTATGAATCCACTAGATTAAAAGAGGGTTATGCCAAGAAAATGGCACAAATCTATGAAAAGTTCATAAAAAGAAGTTCACAGCAATCATGAAGTCATAAAAAATAAAAGAATGAAATTCTTTTTCACTTAGGAAAGTTGCAGTGATCAAAAGAGCTTGTTCTGGAACCTGAGAGCAGACCTGCAGTAACACAACCACAGAGGGTGATAACGTCAAAAACAGAAAAAATGTTTAATACTACGGTTGGTAGGTGAACAAACCAGACCCTTTTTTTTGTTTTGTTTTGTTTTTTGGGGCATCACTGCCCTCAGGTGGTGGGAGTAGGAGGACCAGCCTTTGCTCCGTGGAGCTGGAATTGAACCTCCATCCCAGTGGGCCGCAGTCCCGCGCACAACCACTATGCCACCGGGGCTCAGCCCTCAAACCCCTTTTATATCCAAAACATGATCATAAAACTCCTCACAGGTTGATTCTGATTTAGGGGCATAGATAGAAGTTTTTTATAACATTCAAAAATGTTTTGCCATGGTGTTTTTCAATTGCATTGTCCTTTAGTGACTATGTTACAAATGGATAGACAGTCTCAAGGAGACACGGTCATACAGTGGAATGAAAAATGGAACACTTAATAGCTTTTCACAAGTAGTCACATTATTCAGATTTATTCAGACCAAGAAAATCAATAATCTCAGGGAAGTTACATTAGGTAGAGAAACTTACAAGATCACTTTGTTTCTTTAAACAGTTTTATTGGCACATTATCCACATGTCATACAATTTGACAACAGTTCAATCATATCAAGAAGAGTTGTCCCAGAGGAGGAGATTGAAATATCTAGGGATATACCTGAGTAAAAGAACAAAAGACCTATTTGAGGAAAACTGTAGAAGAGTATTACAAGAAACCTCAGTATTATAAGAGTAACCTCAAAAGATGGAAGACTATCTCATGCTCGTGGATGAGAAGACTCAATATAGTAAAGATGTCAGTTCTACCCAAGGCACTATATAAGTTTAATGCAATTCTGATACAATTACCCTCATCTTTCTTCAAAGAAATGGAAAAACTTATTACCAACTTCATACGGAGAGGGAAGAAGCCCAGAATTAGCAGAGAACTCTCCAAGAAGAAGGACACAGTGGGAGGGCTTGCTTTACCTGACTTTAGCACATATTATACAACCACCATGGTCAAAAGAGCATAGTATTGGTATAATGAGAGATAAGGAAAAGAACTAAAAATACAGAAATAAAATCATCAGTATACAGACAACTCGTCTTACATAAGGGCCCGAAAAATATCTAATGGGAAGCAGATGCCCACTTCAACAAGTGGTGCTGGAAAATGGATATCTACCTGTAGAAAAATGAAGGAAGACGCTTACCTCACTCCATGCACAAAAATAAACTCAAGGTGGATCACAGACCTTGAAGTAAAACCCCAAACTATTAGGGCCATCAATGAGGGAGTTGGGACTAACCGAAGGATTTTGGCACAGGGATTACATAGGCTATCAGAAATAGGGAAGGACACAAACACAGAGGAGGCACAAATTGACAAGTGGGATATACTAAAGATAAAACTCCTGTGTACATTGAAAGAATTTACCAGGAGAGTAGTAAGAGAACCCACTGACTAGGAAAACATCTTTAGCAATGACAAATCAGATGAAGGTCTTATTACTAAAATCTATAATACCCTGATAGTTTCCAAAAAGAGCAAAACTAACTCCCCACTGAGGAAGTGGGCAAAGGACCTGAACAGAAGTTTCACAGAGACAGAAGTCCTAGTGGACAATGAACACATGAGAAAATGTTCCTGATCATTAGCCATAAGAGAAATGCAAATCAAAACAACAATGAGATATCCCCAAATACCCTCATAGATAGCCCAATTCAAAAAGTCAGAAAGCAACAAGTGTTGGAGGAGCTGTGGGGAGAGAGGAACTCTTCTCCACTGCTGGAGGACATGTAGGTGTGTACAGTCACTATGGAAATTGATTTGGCAATATCTATAACAGATGGAAATTTAGCTACCATATAACCCAACAATCCCCCTATTGGGCATATACTGAGAAGAGGCAAGAAAAAACCACAGTGAGACATCTGTGCTCCAATGTTCATCACAGTACAGTTCACAATTGCAAGGAGTTGAAAACAACCCAAATCTTTATCAACTGACAAATGGATTAAAAAGCTGTGGTACATACATACAATGGAGTACAATGCATTGCTGAAAAGCAGTGATGAATACATGAAGCACATGACCCAATGGGAAGAACTGGAGGAAATTATGCTAACTGAAGTTAAGTCAAGCACAAAAGAACATGTACAACATGAGTCTACTGAAGTAAGCTTTGAAAAAATGCAAAAGGGGAATAGGGAATAAAGCCATTATATACAGAAAGTCCTGGTGGGAGACCCAAGTAATATGGCAGGGGCCAGACCAAATCCAGAGCTACATACAGTAGCCAACTGTGGTGGGTGTGTGTGTGGGGGTAGGGGGTGGTGGTGATGTATAGAGAGGGAATGGGGTACTAACTGACCCAAGAGGAGCGTATTGTTTATATCTCCACAGGGAAAGAGGAACCAAACTTAAACCCAGTGTTCCAGGATGTGAATGCAGTGTGATGGCAGGGAGCCAGTGAAGGGGTCTGAGGGCACAACCCCAATCCCAACTATGTGGACAGCTGCCTCTTCCCCCTAGGGGCATTTGCTTTGGAGGACAGCACTGAAGCTGCAGTTTGGGGTATGGGACATGTTTGACCAGAGCACATGAGAACAAATGAAGGGGCAGGAAGAGTGAATGGAGTATATTCTGGCCCACCGAGCCTTGGGGACATTATCTCCACTTAGAACAGTCAATGCACAGAGAAGACCATATGGCCGGGCCCACTCTGAAACATGGCATCCTTTGCTGACCCAAGACCTTACAGGGACAACAATGGAGAAGCAGGGTTGGGATTGTACTCTGTCTGACCCCACCACACCATGGCAAAACACTACGGGTGTGCAACAAAGTATGGAGTTCCCAAGGGAGTGCCAAGGATATACTTTGGGGCCAGGGTATGACACCTCATCAGACTCAACTGGGGACACTCCTAGAGGTCAACAGACTTTGAATAAAACTTTGCCAGTTTTTATTTTGCTATTATTATTTTTATTTCTTTTACTTATTTATTTATATTTTTGACATTTTTTTTGCTGTTGTTGTGATTATAGTTTTATTTATTTTTTGGTCACTTCATCTTAGGATGCCTTGTTTTTTGTACATATTATTATCTCTGCAGGTCTATCTAGATAAGATAGATAGAACAGCCTGGAAGAGAAAACAATGGGACTGATGCTTCCAGGGAGAGATGGAAGATGGGGAGGTGGGGGAAAGGAGGTGGTATTGACCAACCCAGGGATAAGGGAACAACAAGTGATTCAAAATCAGTGACAAGGTGGGTGTGAGAGGCCTGAAAGGGATTGATCTAGAGTAATGTAACAGAGAATTTATTGAAACCCAAATGGAGGCTGAGCATCATAGTGGGACAAGAGAAAAGTAAAACAAAATAGAGGAAAGAACAGGGAGGTAAAGGGCATTTATAGAGGTCTAAATACAAGCATGTACATAGGTGAATATATTTTTATATGATGAAGGGGAAGTAGATCTATGTGCATATACTTATAGGGTTAGTATTAAGACAGCAGACGGGCATTAGCCCTCCACTCAAGTACTTCCTCAATACAAGAAGACTTTGTTCTATGAAATTGACATTCCATGCTGTTCACCTTCCTGACATGATCACTGAAGACAAATGTGTGCATAAACAAAAGTGGTGAAGAAAGTTGATGGTTCCCAGCTATCAAAAGATATACCGTCTGGGGTCTTAAAGGCTTAAAAGTAAGCAAGTGCCCATCTAGCTCAGAAGCAACAAAGCCCACATAGAATTAGCACCTCAGCCTGTGTGACCAGGAGGTGTCAAAGGGATCAGGTATCAGACATCAAAGAACTAAAAATTATATCATTATATATGAGGGGGGAAACAGATTGGGGACTGAAAGCTCATCAGTAGATGAAGCAACATCAGACAAGCCAGTCAAGGTATAGTGTAGCAACAATGAAATATGAAACTCTCCTCTAGTTCTTAAATGCTTCCTCCCACGCCCTATCATGATCCCAATTCTACCTAACAAATCCAGCTAGGCAAAGGCATGTACACTGGAGTTGGAAACATGGAGAATTCAGGACAGATGATCCCCTCAGGACCAGTGGTGAGAGTGGTGATACTGGGAGGGTGGAGGGAAGGTTGAGTAGAAACAGGGAACCAATTGCAGGGGTCTACATATAACCTCCTTCCTGGAGTACAGACAACAAAGAAGTGGGTGAGGGGACACATGGACAGTGCATGATATAAAAAAGTAATGATAATTTGTAAATTATTAAAGGTTAACCAAGACTGAACCCCGGTGGCATAGTGGTTGTGCGCAGGACGGCAGCCCACTAGGTTGGAAGTTCAAATCCAGCAGCAACTCTCCAGGAGCAAAGCTGGGCCTCCTACTCCCACCACCAGAGGGCAGTGATGCCCCTCCAAAACAAAACAAAACAAACAAACAAATAAAAAAGGTTAATGAGGGAGTGGGAGTGGGGAGGGAGCGGAGTATGAGGAGCTGAAAGCAAGGATCTAAGTAGAAGAAGGATGTTTCAAGAATGATGATGGCAACAAATGTACAACTGTGGCCTATATACAATTAATGCGTGTATTGATTGTGATAAGAGTTGTAGGAGCCCCCAACAAAATTATTTAAAATAGAAAAAAAGAAATACAAAAGAAAAAAGAATAGTCGTATCACTGTCACCACAATCAATCTTAGATCATTTTCTTCTTTTTTTTCCCCATCAACCCCCATCATTTTCTTCTTGTACCATCACCATTTCCCCCACAACCTTCCCTGCCACCCTCCCAAGACATCACTAATCCAATTATTGTCTCTATAGATTTACCTACCCTGAGTTTCACATTCAAAAAAATATACAAATATGCACAACGATAAAGTCAAACAGAAAAACCTCAATTGAAAAGAAATATTGAGAACAATTTAAAATGGATCCAAAAGGAAGGTCAAATGACAATCTTAAATTTTAACTTAGCTACATCTACAATAATCCACTTTCCAGTGCACTCTGCATGACAGAAAGGCTATTCACATCCCTGGCCTGTGAGCAGAAGGAAATCACCAGAGCCTTCAACTATCTGTATTCCCCCTTCACTTTTTTTGAATTGAAGAAACTTTCAAATGAGTCCAAAGAGAGATAATCGCTTTGGAATGAAGATCAACACACTTCTAATTTTCCATTTAGGAATCTCCATTCATTTCCTTGACTCTTTTTGACTCACAAACTTGACAGTTCTTTAAACAAGAAAATAATTTCTATCCATTTTACTCATCATTCAATATACTAGGTCATCAACACAACACCATCCTCTTTACAAAACAGAGCACATCTACTTATATTAGTCCCTTCATTTCCTTCTGTTGAAATGGAAGAATATTTCCCACCTCTACTCGACGTTATTTCATGTTGTTCACTGTTTCCATGAAATTCTTTAGCAGAGTCATGATAGTAGCTTGCATTTTCTGTTGATTCTAAAATACAATCTCTACGACATATGCATCTGATTCTGATGCCTTCCTTGGTTGTTCTGGCCTCTCAGTATACCTTGACTGTTTTTTAATTGAAAGCTAGACATGATGTTATCAGGCAGTGGGAACTGAGGTAAATAAATGTTCGTCGGTGTGAGGTTTTGTGTTTATGACTAGGAGTTAGGTTGTGTTGAATATTTGCTGTAGTGGTAGGTATCAGTGTTGTTTTTGTATAGTGTCTTTGTTTTGGGTTTCCTCTGTTGTCTTTGAGTTTTCTTAGAAATTCCTTCTTGCTTTTTAGTACTTTGTTTACATATGATTCATACATCATACAAATCAACAGACTGGTCATATTAAGAATTATGCAACATCCTTCTTAATTGGTGGCTGTGACTTGCAGTTCTTTGGTTGCAATCCATTGCTATTATTCTGGAACTCTTTTGATGTAATATTAAAGTAGTGAAAAAGAAAAGCATTGCATAATTTCAGGATTAAACCTTCGTGTGTGTGCGCACACCTTTGCTTTCTACTACCAACTGGAAATCTAGCGGTTCAAATCCACCTAGTAGTACCATGGAAGAAAGTCCTGGTAATCAGCTTTCATAAAGATCACAGTAAAGAAAACCCTATGGAAGTCTATTTTACTATGTAACACACAGGGCTACTGTAGTTGGAACTGACTCAATGGGTAATGGAATGGGTTGTGAGTACAGTTTCTGAGCTGTGACCTTCACAAGAATTCCTTAGGCTTTTATTTCCTCCAACATATCTGAATGTAAAGCTACTGTCTCTCAACATAGCCTCCACCTGAGCTTATACACTTTTGAAGGCACTAGCTTTCAGTTAAAAAAAAATTCTGTGCTTTTCTATTTTACACCCCAATCAAAAGGGTAAGTTCAGCACTGACCACTGTTCTCCCTTCCCCCCATGTTTATTGTTGTTGTTCCCCCTCTAGAGAGGTGTGTGGTTATGTTTCTATCATTGCGATTGGTTCCCTCTTTCTTCCTTCTTCTCCCCCTCACTCCCCTCCACTTCTGGTATCACTATTCCCACTCCTATTTCTGGATTCTGTGTGTCATGAGCACCCATCCCTTTTGATACTCATGTACATGTTCCGGTCTAGTCTGAATTGAGAAGCAGCACTGGGGTCATGGTAGTGAGGGGTGAGGAAGCCTCAAAGAACCAAAAGGAAGAGTGTGTTTCATAGATGCTTTACTGCACCCTGGTGACTCATCCCTTCCCTGCAGCCTCTCTGTGAGGAGATCATTCCACTGCCTACAGATGGGCTTTGAATCTCAGCTTCTGACCCCCCTTCCGACACCACCACCCCCATTCTCAACATTATGTTTCTTGTGTGTCTGACGATGCCAGTTACCAGGTCTCTGTGACTCCTCGTGATCACACCGACGGCGTGCTTCCTCCATGCGGAATGAGATGGACTTTGGGTCTCTTCTCATACCCTCCCTCAATAAAAGAACACTTCGTTCTAAGCAATTGGCCCTCTGAAATTTTCACCCTCCCAACACACTCCCTGAAGACAAAACGGGTGCATAAGCAAATGTGGTGAAGAAGATGGATGGTGTCCGGCTGTTAAAAGATATAGCCTCTGGAGTCTTGAAGTTACACCAGCTGCCATTCAGCAGTTGAGAGATGCGGAATCTTAAAAAAAAAAAAAGAGTACAATTGATGGACATGTTCTCAAGAGAGACCAGTCCCTATAGAAGGACATCATGTTTGCTAACGTAGCTGCGGCAGCAAAAGAGGGAAAACCCTTTGACAAGACACATGAGTTCAGACCTAAAAACAAGTGTGAGGATAGTACAAAGCCTGGCAATGTTGTGGCTATGAGTCAGAAGTGACTCCAGGGAACCTAGCATCGAGGGTAAGAAAAAGGGATGCCATCGCTTTTCCGTTCCTCCTCATTTCCATCTAGTAGAATTGAAGTGCTCCCGCAGTTACTGCCACCAGGGATGGCCTTCTGCCTTAGTGTCTTGGCTTTCTGCTTCCTGTGAAGGGCGACTCTCTGATTTTGCTGGCCGCTCCACTTTCAGGAGCCCAATTTCATCTTTACACTTTAATTCACTTAGGAAAGCTGTTGATTTTCACTTTGTTCTGATTTTCACTTGTTGGGAGGATGGACATGTTGACATCTACATCAGTCCGTCTTGTCTCATTGAATCGAGTTCTTCCTTTCAATTTCCTGTGTTTTTCCTTTCCCCCACATGTCATATTGAGTAATTTTTTATTTGTCTATGTATAAGCCTTTCCTTTTAAAAATATTTTTTACTCTTTCTCACCTTTTTAAGGGTGTTCAGGCAGGCATCTTGCCATAGTAGACAGTCCATTAATATTTGTGGAATGGGTAAATGAGTAGGTAGCCTGAGAATCCTAAAGACTATGATGGCATAAGATGCCAACTTTTTGCTTTTTCAGCGAATGTTTCATGAAGGAAATAATCTAACCCATTCTGAAATAAGTTAAAACGCTATCAACAATATGTGTGCACTTCCTTGGACTTCCAGTTCACTTTATTTCTCCATCATTTTGTTCCCCACCAAGGATTCCTCTATCATATTCATGTAGACTCATGTTAAAACACCAGTTTCCCTAATGAACATTTTAGCAAGGATGACCATGCATGTCTGATATACATATTTTTTACTTTGGATAATAGCAAACACATGTTGATACAGCTATTAAGGAAAAAATAAAAGAGGTCTTTTTCCAGCAGCTGCTGACTTCATCAATTCCACTATGTAATGAGTCACTCAAACTTCCACAAAGCCAGAAAGTTACAAATGAGTAAGTGGATTGGGGGAGGGGGGAAATTAGAAAGGAGTGGAAAGAATGATACATGGAGTACATGAAGAAAATCAACCAGAATAAAGAAATGATGCTTTAAAAAGTTGAGTCATTTATACACCAAAGGGCATATTACACAGCTACCTAGAGCATTAACAGAACATCTGCAAAACATGTGAAAACTGGTCTGAAGAATGGGGTGTTGGTAACAGGAAGAAGACACTTATTGGGGAAAAAATAAAGAAAAAGAAAATCGGCAACAGCTGCCAGTTTGTGCCACACTAGGCATGGCCAATAAAGAACCCTCCTCTTCTTTGGTTTTATTAGTGTAGTCCCAACTGTTCACGAGATAATCACTACTGCAGGCATGAGTCAAAGTCCTTCGTGGGAAGGCACTGGTAGAACCCCCCATTGTGTAGCACAAGCTCTTAGAACAGGTGAGCTTTAATTACTGGCCAGCTCTAACACTAAGTCAGCAGGGGAGGAAGGTGATTTGACTGGATGCTGACTTGCATGATCCCAATGGTCTTATGCTTTGCTTTGTGCCTTTTATATCATCACTCACAAAATAACAAGTGCTTCATTTATAGAGTGCATGGACTGTGCCTAGCCATGTGCCTAGTGCTTCACAGATATTGCTTCCAACAACAGCCCTGTGGTGAACATGTTATTTATCAGTTAGGTCAAATAGATGCCATTCATTCTGGTGTAGAGATAGGACTCAGACTCTCCATCCCACCCCCACCCCCACTACTACCCAGTGGAATCCAATTCAGAGACCCAGTAGATAGGGCAAAGCAGAACTGTCCCCTGGGGTTTCCAAGACTTTTCATCTTTTCGGGAGGAAACAACTTTACATTTTTCCTCCAAAGAAGCTGCAGGAGTCCATCCGCTGCCCTTGTGGTTGGCAGTCCAAGACACGTCAACCCCTCTGCCACGGAGCTCCTTCACAGAAGCTCAGTGAGGTCAAGCATGCACTCAAGACTACCTTGTCAGTTTGACACCCATGACCATGGAGAAACTCCCTAGGTGCGTAAGGGAAATAGCACGCATGGGGCACCATTTGATAATATGACAACACCACTGTGTGTGTGATCACGCTGGGGCGGTGGGTGGGGGACAGAAGAAGAAATAGCTAAGGACATTCAACAACCTATTCCCTAGTTCAAGTTCTTTGCTTCCTTCCTTCACAGAGGTGCTCCCTTGACTCCTTGGACAACATGTATGGAGTACCATGGTCTTGTACCAGGTACAAAGATGAGCAAGACAGAGATGAAGTACAAAAGGGGCCTCCTTTGAATAATAGACAAGCACATGTTGATACCATTAGGAATGACTCAAGACCATAAAGTGAGCGAACCAAACTCCTTGACATAGCCCCCTGTCTCGATAGAGCCTGCACTCAGCCCTGCAGAGGAACCAGCACCTCGAGGAAGTACCTGGGAAGGCAAACTCCAGAGGGAATCCATGGTTAGTTATTTCTCTACTGAGAAAATATACTTCCACAATGTAAAAATCACTTGTCACTGTGTAAGTCTGGGTAAACTAGAGAGACAAACTCATAGACATGCATATGGATATAGGGGAATGGTTTATATACAAAAGGAATGGAACATTGAGAAAGCATCCCAACCCAGACCAGTTCAAAGTCATAAGTTTGAGATCAGCTCATATATACAATACCAGTCTATAATGTCTCCTTCTGACTCATGAAGTCACAGGCCAGTGGGTGCAGTCCTGGCGCCGGCAGGGATCCCCTCATAGCTCCTCACTTCCAGGCCTCATGATCCATCAACAGCATCTAGTGGTAGTAGAAGCAACTCAGCGCAGGCAGGGGTTTCCAGGACACCTCTCCAGCTTCAGAGGTCTGGCTCCTTCAGGGCAAGGCCGTGTGGCTTCTCCTCTGATTCCTCCAGCTCCTCAGACACTGTCATCTTGTCTTATCCGTAATTCATCGTCTCTGAGACTAACTCCCAACAACTGGCGAGAATAGCTTCTCATCTTCACATGGGAAATATCACAAGATTTCCCAGAAGTCTCAGGAGAAAGCCATGCCCACATGGAGGCCTCATTGGCTACTCAATGGCTATCTCCAGATTAACAGGCTAGACTCCACCCCTACATCTCAATCATGAAATTAACATAAGCACATGACCGCCACAATCACAAAATGTTTGCTTTCATACTGGCCTCCATCTTCTAGAGCAGTGTTTCTCAATCTTCCTAATGCCTCAACCCTTTCATACAAGTCCTCATGTTATGGTGACCCACCCCTCAACCATAAAATTATTTTCGTTGCTACTTCCTAACTGTAATTTTTTTCAATTAGGAATCATGATAGAAATTGTCATGTATATCCCAATGGTCATAGGTGACCCCTGGGAAAGAGTCACTCAACCCCCAAAGGGGTTGAGACCCCCAGGTTAGGGACTGCTTTTCCCGTGAATGAGAGGAGAGGACTGGGCATGGGGTCAAAAAAACAGAACCAACCACCTTCCCTCAAGTATTCAAGCTTGGCTTTCCTGTCTTTTCACACTCATTTCCAAAGAAAAGTTGCATTTGATAAAATGGCTCCCATACTCAACAAATTTGAAAGCTTTGATTGGATGTAATAACAGATTTAAATATTAGCTTATACATCCATCTCTTCTTGAATGATTCCCATTAACACATCTTCTATGATGGTGTTCTGAAGGTGCAGGCCTCAATGGAGCTTATGATCCAATAGAGAAAGAATCTATCCAAACCATGAGGAAATGCCAATTAAATGCACATATGTTATAGCCTTGTAACCTTTTACATCTCTAACAGAGACTAGTCATGACTTCAGTGGGGAGAGTAGAGGAAACATGGGTGTGTCAGTCATACTCCTGAGCAGGAAGCAGGTTTAACAGTGGGGTTAGTGCTATTACAGCAGATAACACGATGAGGTCAGATATTGCTCAGAGCATAAAATCAGCAATAAGACCTATCTATATTGGACTAGGACAGTTTCTCTAAATCTTCTCATTTCTCTTTCAACCTTCAGTAACACCAAATAAGAAGCCATAAGTTGCAGCAAAAAACTTTGCACGTAGAAGCAGGAATCTGTACTCAAATCTTACACTCACCTCAGAACCAGCTAGCCGACCTTGGGTAAATCCTGTACCTGTCAGTGTTCAGTAAACTGGCAGACTTAATGGCTCCTGCTTCATTAGATTGTGGTGCAAATAAAATGCAAACATGTAGACATCAAGACAGAGCTCATGGAAACTAGGACTTGCCTTGCAGTCCCTCATGCCATCTGCCTTTTTCTGGTAATCCACAGTCACCTACCTAAACACACCCCAACTATTCTCTTGTTTCCCTCCATCAGCCAGATGTCCTTTTGCATTTATCAATGTGAACTGAGTCCAATATGCCTACAGTGACTTCCCTTTCCATTAAGGACTGGGCATGTTCGGACTTCCCTTGCTTCGTTCCCGTATTCAGGGACCCAGCTAGGACATCTGATGGGTGCAGATTCAATTCTAAATTGGTTTCTACTAGAGCTGTCCAGGTCCAGATTCTGGAAGGGATGGTTGTTGGAGAAGTCACTTTGATGAAAGCGAGCCCCATTCAAGGGATGGTGGATGGAAGAAGAAACTAGAAGGAACAGGGGCATGACAGGCAAACCCATAACCCTAGCCAACCTAATCTAAATATCCAGAAAGCTTGACTCTTCCACATGCTTCCCCATAGATGTCTAACCTTGTGAAATAAGAATCTGGAGTGAACTCACAGGCCCTTGCTTCAGTTTCCTAAGACTGACATGCAGATACTGTAAAGTAGGTGGCTGATTAAAACAGAAATGTATTATCCCACAGTTTTGGGGGCTAAGAGTCTGAACTAAGTGAGGCTGGGTTCCATCTACCCTAGGGGAAGATCTTGCTGGGAATGTTTCTTGGCATTCTTTGTCTTCCACATACATCTTCCTATGACCATCTTGCCTCCTGTGCTGGTCTCTTCTCCCCCTTGATAAGGACATCAGTCTTACAGAACTAAGGCCACCACTCCAGTCAGAAGGAAGGACTGGAGTACACACATGTTAAAACAACCTGAGAAGACAAACAATGTGGATTTACACTCCACAGCTGCTCCAAGAGAGAACTGTGGCAAATCGGCTTCCAAAGATGCACAGCTAGAAAGCCCATGAGGCAGTTCAACTCTGTCCTAAGGGATCATCATGGGTTTAATTGATTCAAGAATCATGAGCTCGGGTTTCCAAACAAGGTCAGATTCACAAAGGACAGGGACTTCCTGTCAAAGTACAAAGGAGGACTTCCCAATGATCTTTTTGGCAGATCCAAAGGAATCACTCCATTTTACAAAGGACTCAAATGGCTTAGTGACCCACGCAAACAAAGCCTCACAGCCACCTAGTTCATCGCCCCAACTGACAGCAAGCCTACAGGGTAGAACTGCCCCTGGAGGCTTCCTGGGCTGCAGCTCTTTACAGGAATAGAAAGCCGCATCTTCCTCTGGTATAATGAGCCGCTAGTAGAGAAACAAATAAATCCGAATTGTCCGGGGTGGTTCCTCTCTCTAGCGATGAAGAGGATAAAGATTTAAAAACGTAGAGCAAATTAAAAAAAAAAAAAAAGGCTGCATCTGTGTCTATTGTGGATGCAGAACACAAGCACAAAGAGAAGGAACTACCCAAGGCCATTAAGGGAGTGAATCAGTCAGCTTGAAATAGAGTCTCTCCCAACAGAGCTAGGCTTTCACTCCAAGCCTTCTTCCTCTCTGTCAAATAGCATCAGTGCCAGTCAGGAAGGGACCTGAGGGCTGAATAGTTGGCACGGAGTGCGCCCCTTCCCCACCCCAAAAGCACAGCCAATGAATAGCTGTCTCTTTCATATCTGTATCAGAAAACACTCCTCCCACTCAAGCCATTACCTGCAGGCGCACTGAGGAGTTATCTTACGGTAAAGGGCATAAACATTTCCTTACTCCTGCTATTGAAATGAGACCAGCCAAAGAGGGAAGATGCTCAGTAGCTTCCAGAAGTTTCAGTAAAAGATAGTTGCCGGCCACCCTTAAAATGGTGGGGGTCCTGACGAAACACGAATAACTGCTGAAACTGGCCTGTGATAGGGGTGCTGGCGGCAGGTTCTGGGCAGACAACACTGTGGGCATGAAGTCTCATTCCAGGCCTCGGGGTGGCTGCTGCCAAGTGTGCCTGGAGTCGTCATGGTCCCCACCCTACGGTCCAGGCTCTTGGGTTGAGACAAAGCAAAGAGAAACCAGGGCTTCGAGAATGTTGGCGCAAAAATCATAATAATTGCTTCTTATGTAAGAGGGCTAGTGAAGAATTTGCTGTGCTGTCCTAGAAGCAAGGCATTGATAAAGAAGACAGAAGCAAGTGACCATAATTTGTCTTTTACTCTTGTGATTTTTCCCAGACAAGAAGAGTGGCTCCAGTCCCCATGGCCCTGCGGCATTTTAGTCAGAGCCCTACTGCGCGACTATTAAAGGTCTCTAGCCTGCCACACTGCAGAGTGACTGGAATAGTAACTACTGGCTACATCAAGCAGATGTTCTCTCAGAGAATTCAGGATGACTTGTAAGTTCTACCATGTACATAGGACATGTGTACATTCTTAGAAAGGAGGTCCTGTCTTTATGAGGCCAGTAGAACTTTCTGTGCCAATGAACATGCCCTATATCTACCCATTCAATCCCTGAGCACTTGAAATGAAGCTTGTGTGGCTGAGGAATCACCTAAATTTTATTCAATTTCACTTAATTCCAACCCAAACCACCAGGTACAGTCTGTGACTATTCTTCATGCATTTTGCTCTTGTAACTTGGAGCAGAACAGCCCTAGAGTTCAGAACCAGGCCTGACATAGAAATAGCTGCTCTCCCATAGCTCAGAAGCAACAAAACTCACATGGAAGCAACACATCAGCCTGTGTGATCACGAGGTATCAAAGGGATCAGGTATTAGGCACCAAAGAACTAAAAATTACATCATTATAAATGATGGGGAGTACAGATTGGGGACCAAAGCACAACTGTAAGTCATGTGACATCACCTTACAGAAGGGTGACAGGGAGGAGATGAGCCAGTCAGGATGCATGTAGCAAGAATAAAACATGCAACTTTCTTCTAGCTCTTCAATGATTCCTCCCCCTGACTATCATGATCCCAGTTCTACCTTACAAATCTGACTAGACCAAAGAATGTACACAGATACAAATAGGAAAAAGAAATATGGGGAATCCAGGACAGATTGTCCTTCAGGATCATCTGGTGAGAGTGGCAAAACCAGGAGGGTGGAGGAAGGTAAAGTAAAAAGGGGAACCAATTATAAGGCTCTACATATAAACTCCACCCTGAGGTATACAACAGGGAAGTGGATAAAGGGAGATATTGGACAGTGTATGATATGACAAAATAATAATAAGTTATAAATTATCAAGGGTTTATGGGGAGGGGGTAGGGAAGAGGAGAAATGAGAAACTAATACCAAGGGCTTAAGGAGAAAGCAAATATTTTGAGAATGATGATGGCAGCAAATGTACAAATGTGCTTTGCATACAATGGATTGTGACAAGAGTTGTATGATGAGCCCCTAGTAAAATGAGTTAGACAGGAAGAAAGATAGAAAGGAAAGAAGGAAGGAAGAAAGAAAGAAAGAGTTGCTCTCCAGTTGACTCTGATTTACAGTAACTGCACATATGTGAGAGTAGAACTGGGTTCTCTAGGGTTGCTTGGTTGTTGTTGTTGTTGTTTTACCATTTTCCTCAATTTTATTTTGCTGTTGAGAATATTCAGTCCAGGAAGGTGGCCATGGCTATAATGTTTGGAAGCTTATCACCCAGTCTTTCATCCAAGGTCTTCAGGGAGGGCTTACATGTCATCCCTTGGGTTAGCAGCCTAGCGCATGAACCACTGACAGCATGCAGGGAGCTGAGGCTTGTCCTGCAGTGGTTGCTATTTGGGCATTTTTGAAGGAATGGTGAGCCGCAAGCATCTAGCCTGCACCCTCCTCCATCTCTCCCAACAGCCCTCAGCTGCAGTGATGCGAGAAGGATGATGGCAGCACATGTACAAAGGTGCTTTGCATACAATGGATGCATGTAAAGATTGTGATGAGTTTTATGAGCCCCCAATAAAATGATTGAAAAAAAGAAAAGAAATAGATTTGGGATAATATCTACATATTTGTTTTGTTAGCAAAGTATCTATTAGTTGTGCTTATTCATATTATTATTGATAGAGTTGAAAATTTTAAATATTATACAATTAAAAAAAAGAATGCATGAGGGTGGGAGGGTGGGGGAAGGAGGGGGAAAAGAACTGAAATCAAAGGCTCAAATAGAAAGTATGTGTTCAGAAAATGATGATGGCAACAAAAAAATGGGCTTGATACAATTGATGTATGGATTGTTATAACAGCTGTAAGAACCCCCAATAAGATGATCGTTAAAAAAGAGAGCTAACATCCCGCTAAGGGGTATTAACTTTGAAGTTGTCATCAAACAAACAAACCAAAAAGTCACCCAAGTCGAATGTGAAAACTGACCTGATCGCACACTGCTGACAAAATCTTGATGACATGACCTTAGCATTCGTGACCCGATATCCTCTTCCTCAAAGTGTTTTTCGGAGAGAATTTTGGTTTTGTAGACTAAGGGCTCTGATGCGCTCAAGAGCACAGTAAGTGTGTAATCAACAACAACAACAAACAGAGTGAAGAGGTGGAGTCTAGCTTGTCAATCTGGAAACAGCCAATGAGACCTCTGTGTGGGCATGCACTTCTCCTGAGAATTCCGGGAAATGTATTAATTCCTTCTTGGAGGTGGGAGACACTGTCTCTCTTTGTTCATTTCCTTGCAGACTTTCTATTAGCAATGCTTGCCTGAGAGACTCAGCTGACAAGACTGGCTCCCTGTGAGACATTTCTGAAGAGAAGGCACATAGACCTACCCTGATGCAGCAAGAAACCTGGACCTATAAAAGCCACGTGGAGATGCTTGCAACATCACTGGATCCAAAGACTTTCTACCCACTGGCTTGTGATGGCCTGCATTTGGCATCATTGCATGTATTTCGTGAGTCCAAAGAGGACTTTGTAGATTGCTGTCAGACATATGGACTAATATCAGATTTATGGACTTGCTCTGGACTGGGCTGGTATGTTTTCTTAATGCACAATTAC